>NNCF01126808.1:1370361-1475368 GCA_002313205.1 Laupala kohalensis | reverse complement strand
GGGGGGGGCAAAAAAATGAGGAAAATGAAAGATACCCTAGCTCTAATAGCGTCGGGATCGAAAAGAACAAGAGGTGACCAAGGGAGGTCAGAAAAGAGAAAGGAAGGAGCCTTCAACAAGTAAGTGGAAGTAATGCCAGACTCAGCTCGGGGCCCCGTGTTCGCCATATATATATAACCAATTTCATGCGGATGTGAATAAATTTTCTCGTGTTCGTTTATGCATGTATGTACTTACATACAGAACAATAAAGAGTTTGCAATGACGTCTGTTCAATTGCTTGTTTATTCGTGATAACCTGACGAAATTGTGGGCTTTTTTAAACGAAAATTGATTTTTCACGGGAACCTCGGATTAACCTATCAGGGTCTTGCCCCCGACCACACCGGTTGAGAGGAGGTTCTATCGGAAATACGAGCTCTAGATATGGGAGATCGGTACTAATTTTTCGGAAAGACGTGGAAAAAGTAATAAATGGAAATAAGATTTACCTGAAGAAGGAGTATATCACTTTAAGCAGAATGTTGACACGCACCGTGCTTCCGTATATTCCAAGCACGCCAATCACCGATGCCTAGGTAATGTTTAACTCCGATGCGCCCATTCTTTCCTCAACAAACGAGTCCTGACGAGAGAAGGACCTTCTCAGAAATATTACTACAATATCCCAGAATTACAACAAACATTTTCAGTGGACAGTATTCCCGGAACCTTAAAGAGGTGTTTTGAAACTTCAACTCCATTTAATTATTGTGTCAATAAACAATTCCGCTTTTTAATTCATGAACTGACTTTCTTTTACGATTTTTAGCGATAGAGGGAGTAGTGGTTATCGACAGAGGTAAAAATGGACTCCGACGTGTCACAAAAGTGTTGACCAAAATTCGATATATTTTTTATGTCGGCGGTCTAAGTGATGTATACTACTTCAATATTGTTTAAACTGTTCTTTGGTTTTTTATGAGCAGATTTTTCGACATAATTTTAAAAAAGTGCGTATCAAATATTTTTACTGTTGACTTTAGGCATTTGATAACGCAGGTTCGTCTATTTTGTTATAAACAAGAGAAACAAAATATTTTTATTTTACTTCTAATTTTTCGATTTCTCGGGTAACATTTTTATTCAAACACCTATAACTAATCTTTTTCAATTATTTTTTGTTATAAAATTATTTTTCCTTGTGCTTAGTTTTATTACAGAAGTCGTTGACACCCATTGATGCACACCTGCAAAAAAACTGACAAAACTATTGTGAAAAGAATTGAAAGTAATTGTTCTGCGCCGAATGCGTATTGTTTTGTCGTGGAAAATTAGAGATTTTTTAAGAATCGTAATTATTTCTTTTGATTTTCGAAACGTATTAAGCAACAGATCTTGTCGCCGGTAGAATGAATAACACGACTACATCTCTCCAAGATGCAACTAGATTGAAAGGGACGTTACTACAAACGTTTTTAACGCTGTTTTGAGTTTTTTATTTACCTTTTTAACCTCTCTATTTTGCGCACTTCGCGAATTCTTTCTTCCCAAACCTGAATCTTCGCGACTGGGAAAAAAGTATGTAACGCAATGTTTATTCAATACTATGTTATAGTTTAAGGTGCTATGTAAAAATATTAAATTGCTTCACATCACACTTTTGGCAATATAACATTCGTTTCATATATCTCATTTATTTCATAGTCGGAGAAGACGTCAATTTTTAAGACGGAATGTAAATGGGATAAATATGGGGACGATGTCCCCACAATTTGAGCACATATAATAATAATAATGAACTTAAATGTAAATTATATTTTTTAACTACGTATATTTTAAAATTTTGTCTGCTTTTTGGGAAATTATTCCCATTTTAGTGCTTTTTAAATTTGAAGTGAATATTTAAAAAAATGTTTTTTTAAAATAATTTTCTTCTGTCAGTTCTATCAACAAGAAAGATCCAGCTGATCTTCATAAGAACACCTTCCTTCTAGTAGGAGAACGTTGAATAACATAAACCGTTCTATTTGTTATACACGTACCTCGAGCTTTCGTGTTTTTCTTAAAGTGCAATCGAAAAAAATTATTTTTCGATAGTAGTGAACCCATGTGTAAGTCAGTCAGGATTTTGATAAAGGCAAGGAGGGATCTTAATTGTAAGTAATGAATGAAATAGAATCTTATAAAAAAGGATATTTTATTTTCTTCAAAACATTTACACTAAATAAGCGCGAACACAATAGTTGAAAACTCATCAAATAAATTCTATTCATATAAACATGGTGACGTTCCATAAGTAAATTTTGTTAAGGAAAAATTCTTCTTGAACGAGTAACTGAGGGCAAGGAAATACTTATTACATGTAGCATGTTTGGTATAACCCGCGCAACATAACTCCCACTCTGGCTGGCCGACCGACTGTGAACCGCAGGGGAAAATACATACTGTTCTGAAAACATCTGTCCTTAACAGCGAAGGATCTACTCGTGGCTCATCACCGAGTCATCCCGGGTTCAATTCCCGGTGGGGTCAGAAAAAATTTGTAGCTTTTCACGTGAACGTCCCAGTTCATATAGATGTGACTATCGAAAAGCAAACCTTCCTTCTTCTATCCACCTCCTCCTGCTCTAAATGTTACTAACTACTCCTACTAAACCCTCCACGTGGGCCAAGTTGTTGGTAAACGCACCTAACCGGCAAACCTACTAACAATAGCCCACGAAACAACTCCTACATCCTATCACCGAATGTAGATAAGCTTCGCTATATTTTCCATTTACAAATACTACAATAAAAAAAGGGTCTACTCATCCGATGCACATCTACATTTCCCCACCGGCCACCGAAGTAGGGCCTTCGAAGCGGCGGTGAAACCGTTTTCGTGGAAAGAGCAACCATAGCAGACCCAGTCATAGTTCGCAGTCCGGCTGGTAGCACAGATTATAGAAGGTACAGATAGTTCTCTCCCATAAGCCCTGTGGTTACCTTAGATGCACCCCAGCGCGCCACGGGGAAGGCCGAGAACTATCGTCAAAATTACGCTCAACATTCCTTCCTTTTCCTCGTTTTACATCGCATAATTTTCATCAAGTGCCCGCTGCCATATTCTGCAGCAGCCTACGAACAATGAACTTGCAGTGGAAACTCAGAACCAGCAATTCTAGATGCGTGAGTCGAACTAAATTAGTCGCAGTCGACACATGAAGACCGTGTGCTTGCCGCCAACGCCAACACTCACTACGCGAGCAACCAGTTGAACGGGCGGTGGGGGCTGGTTAGTTCGGTTCCTTGCTAGTGGAGCGCTGCTACGAGTGATCCATCTGTACCTAAAATAATCTGTGGCTGGTCTTTGCCGGGCGAGAGCGGGAGTTACGTTGCGCGCCTCATGTTGTTCTCATTCATCTCTCACTTTTAGATACAGCTTCATATAATAAGGAAATATTTTAAGGTTTGGTATGTTATTTAATTCCTAAAAAAAAATTGATGTACAAAAGAGATCACAACACGTATTCATCATTTCATTTGATGATCTGAAATATAGATACATTCATACCATAAAATTAAAATAATAGCAGTGTCAATTCTATCGCTATCTACTTGACTTAATAGCAAAATTCAACTTTTATTCAGTTGCATATACTTCAAAAGTTGAATCATATTCGGGGTCGTCCAGAAAGTATAAAACGCAAAATTACTATTTATTAAACATATTCCTCCTCTCCAGTAGCGGCGATTGGGAATCAAAAGGGGGGGGGGGGTAAAAAATATTGACAATTTTCATTTCCATGACATTTTCTGCATATTTACACTAAGTACGATTTAAATAATGAAATAAATCAAAGGAAAGACAGTTGGTGACTACCACATCTGGAATGGTGTAATATTTTTTATAATTCTCAGTTTTAACCGGTTAAAATGAAACTGTTATCTTTCCTTAAAAAAGTGCAGTGGCGGCTGCCCCCCCTTAGCCCCCCCCACCCTAATCGCCACCATTGCTCCACTCCATAACGAACTAGTAGCGATACATCTTATTCTCGTAACTAAAGGTGATATACAAAATTTCCATGAACCGGTTCTCCAAAGGAAGATTATATTTAAGAACTTAATCTGATCAATTTCTTCTCTGTGAATATGGAAACAACTCACACTTTCGTTTCGTATCTAAAAATTTTGGATCTAATTAATTTAAATAAAAGTATTGCGAATTATTTCGTGCAGAATAACTCTTAATCACTCAGAATGAATCGCACATATCACACATTCCCAGCGCAACGTGTATGCGATCAAATGTGTCTTCTATTATGCTCTCCAATTATTCTACCGAAAGCATTTTGAACCCAATCTGTTCAAAGAGAATCATTGCTATGTCAGACGTAATAAAAATACAAATAATGTTCTAGATTATTGTTGAAAACAATAAAATAAATTGTTAACTCAACTTTATTTCATTCAACCCCCACGGTATGGACGACCACTAATAAAACTAATGAAACGCAACATAAAAATGAACGAAAATGATGTATAAATGCAGTTCAGTAAATTAAAATCAAAAACTAATGAGATCTTACAAGGAACATCTAAAGCACACTTCTTAAAATGATTCCTACTAGAATAGGTGATGTAACGCTAATTTCAAGGCCTAGATTCTAAGTGACTACATGCACACTCATGAGGCCATTACGTTATAAATTATTTACTTATTCTTACGTTAAAAGCGTATAAAATCATAAATCTAATTCGGAAACTGCACGTTGAGAATAAAAGCAGAACCCGGATAAATGTTGCACGAGAATGTTAATTCTGTGGCTGCGATTTTTTTCCCACAAGTAAGACTAGGTGACGAGAGTATTTTTATTTCTGGTTTCTTCCACTTCCATGTTTTAATCGGAATAGAATAAGACGAGACAATCTGATAGCTGAAATAATAGAAACTCTTAGAAGACTTTATACTTGACTAAAATTAAAATATTGAAAGTTCTGAAAAAGTTAGAACATGTTCTGAAAAGTTTTTTTTTGTCACAACTTATTCCCAAGTACAATTGTAAGCTAATATATATTTTAAGTCACATATATCCTTGTGACTGCTGGTGAAGTCTTCACTCTCTATGTGCTTGACCCGAACAAATACAATTCAGATTAATAAATTTCACTTCCCGACTCATCAAACTTTTCCGATAACTGCACACAACATAAACATGACAATAGCTGGACGAGCAGGATGAATGTCCAAATCTAGCGATATAAAAAAAATGCATTGAATTATAATGTTTCCCAATCTAGCCGACTAACACCTAATTTCAAAATTTGCCTGTTTCAAATGCGTGTTTATCTGTATGAGCTAATAAAATAATTACGACATGTGAAAGGGAAATAAAGCAATTGATAATACAAATTTCCTTCAATTGCAATAAAAAAATTTCGAATTTTAATGAAAACTGGAAGAAGAAAAATCAACGAAGAAAATAAAAATGAGGAATAGGGGATGTACAGGATACTAGAAAAACAATGCGTGTGTCCGGTAGTGAATTCTGATTATTGCGTCTCTCTCCATATCACAATAACCACAGAGCTGCTTCGGTCTTTACTCATCACCTCGCACTTAACTGCGTATGTCACAGCGTCGGTCGCCTACGTAGACGAGGCCAAAGGTGCATAAAACGGTAAGGTGACCTCACTTTCGCGGCTGCTTGAAGCTGATGACGTCAAGACAGACACTTAAGCAGTATATAGTATAGAAAAACGATCATTTCTGGAGATTGTTTCAGAAAAAAAAAATCATAGATATTCTTCGTTTAATCCTAAAATTCTATTATAATTTTTTTCTCGCGACAAAGTTGATAGCAGTGATAATATTTGTTTAAATTCCTCTTCTTGCTTCGATATAAGAAAATAATTAAATATCAAGAAGCAAAACAACAAAGCAATGTATCATGATTATGTGCGTCCCTTGAATTTCTCAATCGGTTTGGGATGTGAAATAAATTCGTGATTCAACGTTGAAACTGAGGTTAGAAATTTGTATGTAAATATTATATGTTAACCAACTTTAGTTGAAATGATTGATGAGATAAATTGAATCGCCAACAGCCATGTGAAAATTGCGACAGCCTGGAACTCGACTCGGGACCCGGGAGACCTGCTCTGGCAGCAGGTGTGCATTCCACTGCACAACCCCCTACATAAAATCCACCCGGCCTGTTCCGGTGTACCTGGATCACATACCCTATTTAGAGGGTAAGTAACTACAGTTAGTTCCAATGCTAGTAGCACTTACACCCGGTTTTCGATACCAATTTTAACTTACAACTTCCGAGTACTTTCTCGTGGAGGAGTGTTTGCATCGTCAACAGCCAGGGGAAAATTGCCTCCCGGGACCTCCCGTTCTAGCTGCAGGTGTCCGGTTCACTACACCACCCACCTCGAATCCCAAGTCCGTACGCAACATCCACCCGACCTGTTCCGGCGAATCTGTGACCTGCCCCACACAACCTGTCCCACCTGCGGCCAGAGCAGGAGATCCCGGGATTGAGACTCGGTCCGTCGCAATCTTCACCTGACTGTTGACGATACAAATACTCCTCCACGAGTAAGTACTCGGAAGTTGTGAGTTAAAATTGGCATCCGACGCGTAGGTTCGCGGAAACCGGGTTTAAGTGCTACTAGCATTGGAACTACCTGTAGTTACTTACCCTCTAAATAGAGTATATGACCCAGTTCACCGGGACGGGGCAGGTTGATGTTGCCTACCTACATGGGAGTCGAGGCAGATGGTGAGTGGACAGCACACCTGCGGCCAGAGCAGGAGGTCGCTTGTTCGAGTCCTGGTCCGTTGGAATTTTCACCTGACTGTTGACGATACAAATACTCCTCCACGAGTAAGTACTCGGAAGTTGTGAGTTAAAATTGGCATCCGACGCGTAGGTTCGCGGAAACCGGGTTTAAGTGCTACTAGCATTGGAACTACCTGTAGTTACTTACCCTCTAAATAGAGTATATGACCCAGTTCACCGGGACGGGGCAGGTTGATGTTGCCTACCTACATGGGAGTCGAGGCAGATGGTGAGTGGACAGCACACCTGCGGCCAGAGCAGGAGGTCGCTTGTTCGAGTCCTGGTCCGTTGGAATTTTCACCTGACTGTTGACGATACAAATACTCCTCCACGAGTAAGTACTCGGAAGTTGTGAGTTAAAATGTGGTAAATTGTTTTCAAGTCGATGTTGTTTTTTTTCGTTTTTCCGTACCTATCTTAATATAGTTGAAGTGCAATGCAATGAATATTGATATTACATAATTCTCCTGTGGTATTACATAATGTTTCTGATGTTTCCCTAATTTCTTTATTAATAATTGTTAAGTGTTATGTTTAACATATTATTTGGCAGTAAAATGGAAATACCGAATAAACTATGGTTACAAGGATGTCCCAACATTTATTTGTTCCTTCTAATGAAATCGATATTCAATTTTATTTGTTGGAGTAAGTACATTATAATTTGAATATTATAGAATATAATCTTATATAATAATGCGGCAACCTTAACCTACTAAGGCGATTTCAAAACTACAATCCTTTTACTTATTACAACACGTTGTGTGTAAACGCATCTGTAAGAGCAGTATTCAAATAATTTAACTACATCAAATCTCTTTAGTGTCAAATGAAACGGTTAATATCTCCAAATTACCTCTTAAAGCCAGTTATCATTGACTCCCACGCATAAGATGTCTGCCGTGACGTCATCACGGAAATCGCTTGACGCCGCCTTACAATTCCATACACCTTGGAAGCGGTCTAGGTGCCACGCGGCACGACGTCCAAAATGTCGCGTTCAATCAATGCCATCTGTATAACACCACAACTTCCGTCATGAAGTCATCGACATTCTGTCAACGCTACCTTGACCAAGTAGTGGTCCTAGTCTATTATTTCCAAGCCATGCTGTACAACCTGGTAACACTGGGAAGAACCGGACAACCGTTTAAACTTGTTTGTCCGGAAGAAACCGAGTTTCAGTAAACAGAAGTACCAATGTTTCGGTCATCTTGCTGTGACGTTCTTCAAGGCAAAATCAGAGTCACTTTTTGTTAGACCCATTCCGCGGCTATCAGACCATTACCGGATATCTTCTTCTTTACATATCACTCGTTTGTTAAATGTATTGCTTGTCATTCTTCCTGACATATTGTCAGAGTCGTACACACCAAAGTCTCTGTCGTGTATGACACGCAGAGTACGACAGCGACTTAGGTTTGGACGACTCTGACATTGCCCTGAAGAAGGCCACAGCAAGATGGCCGAAACATTGGTAGTTCTGTCTACAGAGACACGGTTTGTCCCTGACAAACAAGTTTATACTGATTCCGACCGCGGGAGCCAACGTTTACAACTGAACAAGTTGTTCAATGAAGACCACTCATGGGTTATAAGCGTCGACTAGACGAATGCATTGTAAGTAACTCCGGACCGCTGCAGTGTTGCCAAGTGCATATAGTTCGCTATGTCCTAGTTATTGGTTCAGTAATGCTCTCATAACGTCGTACCGCGTCGCGCCAAGTCCTCCTCTATTTAGTTGGTCGTGGTCACAGGACAGTGACTTTGAAACATTCACAACCCGACCACAACATTCGTGGCTGGAGGACACTGTTTTGAAGCAAGTAAATCCGCGATTCTCGCAACAGGGCGCCGACCGCGGCGCCGAGCTGCAGTCAAACCGTGAATGCAGGCGCGATGCTTGTTGTAGTTGCTCCTATCTGCGAAAGAGCGTCCGCATATATCGCAACGGAAGGGTTTCTCTCCCGTGTGGACACGCACGTGTCTCTGAAGACTGCAGCTATCGCCCAAAATGGCTCCGCAGATACTGCATTGATGGCGGCGCCCAAAAGACGGAGGACGAGGGAGTCGGGTCTGTTGACCAGATATTGGCGGTGATCTCATCTCCTGTCACAGAAATACAGCGTTATAGGTAAAGACATTAGAAATTTTTTAGCATAACGTACACGCTTCTTGGAGTATACGTTACGTTGACGACACTAACCGCGTATCGTACATGGTGCAGTCGATGCATTTTGCATAGTGTACATTCAAATCAAATCATATAAAAAATTGTTATCCCAGACAAACTACTTCTAGGCAAGTATAAACAATTAAACTGTACTGCGATTACACCAGCACGCGTTCATACGACACACACACAATCAACAGATCTGTCGCATACCCTCCCAGATATTAACATAACCTCAAATCCAGACCAGAATCCCCCATTACCTCATTCACTAGCGTACATTATAACATCATACGCAAACAGAGGCGTTGTAAAGTGCCACGCAAGAAGCGTTAGTATACAACTAAATTCTGAAAATACGCACAAGTAACGTCCATGTAGATAACGTATACAATAGCTCGCAGGTATGCTATGCAAAAACCCTATTAATTTAAGAGTTAGCTGACAGTCGCGTCCACAACATTAGAGCATGTAATTTCTCATAACATTGACTACGCACAAATTCTCTTAGTCTCTTTGGCACCAGCTGTTACGTGATGCTCGTCTCTTATCGGCGGAGTAGTAGTATAGTACAATTAGCCCCCCAAAAAGACCAAACCCAAACATTCAAAGAGAAAATTTCTAACCTACGCCAAATTGTTCTATGCCTTCCTGTTATTTAGTGCAAAAAAGTTACACCAAATACAACGTGATTAGTATAGGACTGACGACGTGGAAAACTAGGTACGTAATGGCATTTGGATGTTAATTTATTTCGTCTTGGTTTGTATTGACTATTTTCTGTAATACAAATCTTCACTTTATATTCTAATGTCGTTTATCCAGTAAAATCTTCAAGACGATATATTAAAATGAATAATAAATTCATGGTCGAAAGAGCAGTTACATTTACTGAAACTGTGATTACGAAGTGATTTCGCGAAATTTCATGGAAATGGTGAAATAATCATATTTTTATCCCCTCTATCTCCGTAACCGTTAATCACAGTACAAAAATGTATAGTACTACTTTTATTGAAAATTTAATGTACATTAATTTAATATACTGTAAAATTTTAGCTAGGCTCATAGTTTTCGAGATATTTGCGAAAAACTGTTGAAAAGGGTAATTTCACCCCTTTTCCACCCCCTCTCCATGAAACCCGACGGAGTATTTGGTGTAACTTTTTTGCACTAACTAAGAGGAAGGTAGAGGACAATTTGGCGTAGGTTAGAACTTTTCTCTTTGAATGTTTGGGTTTAAGCTTAATTGTACAATACTATAGGGAGACACGACACTCAGAAATGTGACCAACTACAGTTAATTGCCCCTACTATGAGAAATGGCGCGTACTATATTTCGGAAATATGAGAAATTCTACATTATATTTCCACCCCTGACTGTTCTCTCATAAATTTAGACCTCTGGTTACAGGGTGTCCATTTTGCGATGAGTGGTGCAGTACGACGTCACGAAAGACCGTGCTGACACACCTGGACTACACCACGATTAGTGACTTGAAGTCAGTCAACAATACCTAACCAAAGGTGGCGTTGATTCAGCACAGTTTTCCTAAGTTACCGCGTAACGCCCAGACATCGTGTATTTAGTGAACTTTGTTCAAGAAACGGTTTTTGTTAAGAGCTGAATTTCTAGCTGCCAGCGAGACCGAACCAAACATTTACTTATATCGCTTATATTCTGGTATTTTTGAAATCTTGGTAAAAATAACGAAATTTTTTTTTCTCCAAAAAACGAAGAGAATAACGAATACGTAAATAACCACGAATTTTAAGGTTAGTTTTATATTAAATTCTTAAACAGAATTACGTCGTATTCAGTAGGAGACGTACGTCGCGGGAATTCAGCAAATAAATAAATGAGCAGTGGTGGATACATCAATTTTGTCTTTCATACACAAATCTCTAAAACTACGGTTAACCACACACTCATGT
This sequence comes from Laupala kohalensis, assembly GCA_002313205.1. Classification (NCBI taxonomy): domain Eukaryota; kingdom Metazoa; phylum Arthropoda; class Insecta; order Orthoptera; family Trigonidiidae; genus Laupala; species Laupala kohalensis. Next base: position 1,464,448 of record NNCF01126808.1, on the reverse strand, counting down.
AACAGATTGATCCTGTTATGTGGAATGAAAATGGAACATGGAACAAGATATTTGTGCATTTTGTGAACTCCAGAATTGGAAAACATTGGCCTGCAATAAAAGTACTCCCGAAGGGAGTCACCTCAAATCGAGATTAGTATCTCCAATGAAATCATCTCTGAGGTACGTGGGACTTCACATGTTGAAATGATAAAGGTAGACGGCATGGCGCAGTGGTAGCGCACCAGCGCAAAAAGCAGGCGATCCAGAGTTCGATCCCGGGTCCCGTATCCCATTTTTATTCCACATAACATGATTAATCTGTTGGAGTAGGGTTTGTACCTGTTGGAAGAGTGTCGTCCGCGAGCGGAGCGACCGTCCCTGACGCTGAGGCGTCGGAGGTGATGACACGGATGACGACGCAGAACTAAGCATAGACGCAAGTACGTCAGCTGCGTTGGTTCTCGAATCATTAGTAGACGAGGCACTGTAGAGGAAGTCCTCTTTCGTGAAACCATCTGGAATGACACATTCTGCTTCAGCACATGTTCTCTATTGAGAGAAATAAAAGTTATTCCTATGTAGATTGTTACAGACCATGTGTGTAAGGAACTAGTACAATCTAGTAGCCATAATAACTTCTACAATGAAGAATTTTTGATTATTTTTTATATCCTCAGTAAATAACTCCTTCCAATCACTGTGTGACTCAATTATGTGTCTATTATTGAGACACACACTGATTGGAAAGGAGTTATTCACCAGTCGTCATAATGTTAAGCGAGGACGATGTTGATCCAAAGGGTCAAAGAATGAACCCAAGGTCGAAACCGAACGTGTAGGCTCTTGTGTCTAGGAGAAAACTGAAATTTATTACGCTCAGCAAACATAACAAATGAAATGAGAGCTTTCATATACCAGAACATTATATAAACAGTGCCACATTAGAGCTCAATCTCATTTCGCAGTAGTTCATTAACCAGGACAATAAAACTAGGACTCGTCACGGTGGCGATGTCCACACAGTGCTTCGAGAGTGAAGTGATATAATCTGCGTTATGAACACGGTTAGGATTTTTAGGTGCAAATTTCATATGAAAAAATCTGGAGCGTGCCCCCACTCAACTTTCCAGTTACAATTCATAAAACAAACTCATGGCAATAAACACCCTACGTAACACTAAAAATTAATTTTAAAAAACAAATAAAAATAATAATATAGTAATAATAATAAACAAGAAATATTTCTAAGATCAATCGGTTGTAAAATACTTATCATCACAGAACATGGTATCCTAAAAATCATAACATATTCAAGTATAGAGTGCCTGAATTATCTTCTTACTTAAACTCTTACATTAAATTTTAAAATATTCTGGAAGGTTGAATGTTCAACCTTCTCTGTCAAGTAGTTCGTGGAACACTATCTATGAAATGTAACAGAAATGATGTAATTAATGTGATTTTTTAAGGGATAAGTAACTGTTTATCTTCATACAATCCAAGCTCTGACCTCGAAACGGTGACAACCTGTAATCAAATGCAATAAAGGTGGAGTTGTGTAACAGTAATTCTGTATTTGTAATGATTGTCTATAATTAAGACATATAGTACAGTGAAAGAGTTGTTTACCATTAATTAAATATTTGAGATTGTTCGTACGCACGTATAAGCGGAATGAACTTCACACACCGTGTCTCTTAAAAATGATAAAAAATTATTCAAAAGCTACAGAAAAAGGGGAGAAATGGAAATTATGGGCACAATTGGGAGAAAGAGGGATGAAGGTTCCAAAAAATGGAACAAGCTTCTGATAATATGCCTCCTTTCTCATCTAGAGACAAAACTTCACATTGTGGTACCTTTCCAAATATTTTTAATTTACCGCAAGAAAAAAGGGTGCGCATGTAAAAATCCTAACCCTGGTTACGACTAACAATTTTGTTTTAAATCATTTTACAACTATAGGCAACGTCAGTATTCTCTCTATGGTTCATATCTATTGGCGCATTCACATCAAAGAATTCCTGCTCTCACACGGCAGCTAGTAAGAAGATCTCAACAAAGCTACAACAGGATCAAGATTTTTTTAAATGTATGTTGTTTTGTATTAAAAAACCACAAAAACGTCTGACTTTAGAACTGTCATCTTGGTCAGTGGGCTTACATCTTTTGTGAAATTTTATAATTTTGAATTTGTTTGAAATTCAAGTTTACTTAATATTAAGGTTTAATTTCATGTATTGGAACATGATAAAAACTCCCTACGAGGAATTAAAAAACTAGCAACAAAATGTTAAAAACTACTTCTCAAATTTGCTTAACTTATCGTAACCAAGAATTCTGTTTTTGTAGTATAGGAGCTACTAATACAATTTATCACTGGGCTCAATTTGTTGGAAATTAAAACTGTCATATGAACATATCGTGAACCCTTATTAATCTTGTATAATCTTATTGAGTCATTCCAGTGAATAACATATCTTTAGGTCATAGAACCTGTTGTCTAAATTATTTCTTCAGGGGAAATTGGGACGAAAAAAAATATATAGGAAACAAAACTTGAGTCTTCTCGGCACATAAAATTTTACAGGATTTTAAATTACTCGTCCAAGGTGACAAAACAAAAAATATTCTCCATTTTTACTTTTTCATAAGTAAAAAGACACAGTAAACTCATAAATCCATGGAGATATCTGAACTATTCTTTTTCGGGAGCGGCTGGTTAAATACTTGGAATGGATCTTATAATAATAAAACCATTGCTGTTGTACTTTTATAATAACTTATAACAATTTCAGAAACTTTTTTCTTGCATGATTGTGTTGTGTCTTATGATTCATATTAATTTAGTTTTATGTGTACTCAACTTTGTACACATTAATTGTAGCCCCATCGCACGGTAGTGTACATTAATTGTAGCCCCATCCTGACCTGGGATTTTCTCCGGTTTTCCTTCAGGTAGAAGCGGATTTCTTATACAGGATCTCTAGACTTCTGTCTAGGGGCGCGTCTATTGAAACAAGAAATCGCGAATTTAGTGTTATTTCAATTCTTATGATTTTTAAACACTATACTCAGAATAATTCATACATGTAATGAATATAAACAATAGTTCGATAATAATTCATACATGTAAAATAATTTTTGTGTGTTAAATTACAAACATGTTATTCTATTAGTATTATAACACGTAGCTAACTTTATATCTTATCTAGGAATTTTTTCTGAAATTTTTCAATCCGCCTCTGCCTTAGGGCCCTTGATCGGAATTGATGGGATGGTCCCTTACTCGCTTCCGGAGAGTAAATTAGTTTATTGTCCTCCACGTGGTCATACGCAATTTGTACTGCTTTTTTGACAATACATTTATAACACTATATATAAAATATATAACTTGTTAAGTTACATGACTTTAATGTTATAATGTCATTTATTTTATTACTCATATCCCTAAGAATATTTCTACTTTTTCTCATGAGGACGTTTTAAACTCTTTTCTTTTGGATAAATAAATATTTACGACCTTCTGATGGACGAATATCATTTATTTTGTGCTCTTAAAAACACAACGATTCGATTCTAGGTTTAAGTCGTCTTCAGGTGTAACAAATTATAAAACGTTGCTCTCTTAAAAGCACAAAATAAATGGTATTCGCCCATCAGAAGTTCGTAAGTTTTAAGTTATTCAATGATCTTGATTATATAATGGACGTGAAATTCTTTTCTTTTGGGTACTCCAAGCTGGTAAATTCCCTTCACGTTGTTTTTACCACAGATTGTAGAAGGTACCGATAGTTCACTCCCATAATCCCAATGGTTACCCTAGATGCACCCCAGCGCGCCACGGGGAAGACCCAGAACTATCGTCAAAATAGCGCTCAACAGCCCTCCCTTTTCCTCGTTTTACATCGCATAATTCTCATCGTGCCCGCTGCCATATTCTGCAGCAACCTACAAACAATTAACTTGCAGTGGAAACTCAGAACCAGCAATTCTAGATGCGTGAGTCCAACTAAAATGCCCACAAATCAACATCAAGCAGAGCTCGAGTAGCTTCAATTAGTCGCAGTCGTCATATGAAGACCGTGTGCTTGCCGCCAACGTCAACACTCACTACGCGAGCAACCAGTTGAACGGGTGGTGGGGGCTAGTTAGTTCTGCGCCTTGCTAATGGATCGCTGCGACGAGTGATCCAATTGTACCTAATATAATCTGTGGTATTTACTTCGTTATTTCGAAGATCTTCGTTGCCTTCTCTTTGTATTCGTCTAGGTAACGAAGAAATTCACTCCAACGCTCTCCAATGAAAACAAGATTCATACTGAAATATATTACTTTATTAATTTCATTTATTGAATAATACAAAATCTGTTTCAATAAAACAATTTTCCATACAAAAGTACACGAGTCAACTAAGAAACTAAAAGAAAAAAGGTGTAGTGTTCACTGAAAGGTTTTCTTAAATTACATAAATGACAACACACACAATTTCTTCAGGAAATGTTAGGACGTTATACATGATATCAGTGTAACAATAAACCAAACCTTCGTTCTACAGTGCAGAACTAAAAATGTCACATCGACAAGAATCATTTATTCGAAAATACTTTGAGGCCATGATTACTATTATGGAATCATATAATTCCGCTATCAGACTGTGGGTACACTGTTAACTGGTAAAATACAGGTCATATGGAGACATTGCTTAAGAGGCGGCGGCGACGGATAGAAATAATAGATTCAAAATCGCATTGTATGTACGCTTACTGAGAAATGGCATATTAGCATAGGATATATTCACAAGCATAGTTAAAAAAGGAATAATATGAATAGAATATAATACATAAAAGTTACAAGTGAACTATGTGTTACAATTAATATCAGATTTCCAGTACATTCCTTCACAAAATCCCACAAGGGGAGGGCGAGTCCTTATCATCGATTCGAACCATTTTCAGAATACGTAAAGTTAATGATCTACAAGGTCAATAGCCAAAAGGACCAAAACCCACGTCACAAAACCTTTAGAGAAAATAGAATTCTAAATTTACATTGCCATTCATATTCCTAAAATGTTAGCGAAATTATCTAGTCGTCATGGCGCAGCGAGGATCTCTTTGTAAAAATGGTAGTTTTATCGTCTGCGCCAGAAATAGACACAATTACTATTTCACGCATTTTTATGACTCTTATCATCCCGATTTCTCCTTATCATCTATCAGTAGAGATAGTTCATATGACGTATTTTTAACGGAATACGTCATAATGAACTATGATTCATATTTATTTTTAGTACGAACGAGTAAGAGTTAAAAAAAATACATCAATAAAGCGCTAGAAGGCAGATTCGAGCCAGCGACCTCGTTCAAAGTTTGAGACTTGCCATGGCGACTCAACGTGTTAAGAATATGAATAACCATCGAAATTTCGAATTCAAATTTCTCTAAATGTTTTCAGAGGTGGGTCTTTTCGTTTTGGATATTGGTCTGATAGGTCATGAATTTTACCCACGCTGATAATGGTTCGAATTGATGATGACAAGGTGGCGTCCCACCTCCCCCCCACTTGTCGCTGAGTGTTTTGGTGTATGCTGATCTGCGATTTCTTTTCTTTCTTCCTTTGTGGGTAGTTCTCTCAATTATACCCAGAGCTTTCTTGGGAACATTTTCAAGCTCCGTAATTGCAGTATACACACACACATCTTAATAGTGTTTCACATAGGGTGTGTTAGTTTATACATAGATGATGGTCTCACGCGGGAGTGCAGAGGTAAATGAAATGAGCACTATTTACAAAATTAACATCAATTCAAATTTAATTTGAATTTTAAAGCAAATTATAAAACAAATAGTACATTCTTAAAATGAAAGATTATCCTTTTTAAAAGCAGAAAACTATCTTTGTAAAGATACCTCAGTTTTGGCGCCTGGTCAACGTTGATAGAGAAGACTCTTAATGACCTAGTTTTGGCGAGCCAAAAGAACCCCGATATTAATAATAATAATGGAAGCAAAAGACCGATTTTACGAAGTACCTTTTAGAACGAAATTAATTTATTTGTGTTCTTTCCAGAAAGCGTCGAATGACTTCAATGTATTATTTTATTGTTATTTTCAAAATAGGGTCTGGAGAATCTATTTAAAGATTGAGAAAATTTTAATGAAAGTGGTTAGTCGAGATCCGAATAACTGGCGATCATAAATTCAAGGGAGTAGAGAATCTCGAAATGTATACAAAAGGGTGGTCTTCAATAGCGCACAGACTGAGTAGATCGTAAAAGGACATTCACCCAAGAAACCGCAGCGGTCGAGTAGCTAAGATTAAAGTGTTTGGGTTCGGCCCAATTAGAATAAACATCGACTCGCGTGGCAGATGAGAAGCATTTGAAGGTGTGGGTGATAAGATTAAATAGAAAAATGAACAAACATGTCTCGTCCGAGAGAAGCGATGCTGCGGGGAAAAAAAAGAGGATTGAATAAAAAACTAGTGAAGTTCTCCAAAAGAGCAACGTCGGGACTTGCATCATCACCGAGCGTCAGTAGGGGGGATTTTTTCCTAAAATTTAGTGGCAACGGAGGCGGAGTAATAACGACGAGAAGTGGGGACAAAGTTCTAAAGAGGAGTGGCGAAGCAATAGAACTAATGGACCGAATGGACCGACTGAACTGACGAACTGATCACTAACTACTCTCTGGTTTCTGTTTCTGTGCTTCTGCTGAGTTTTACAATACGTTAAATTGACTGAGGAGGTTAATTCAGAGAAATTTTACTTAGAACTTTACTAAGAATTTAACGTGAAATTCCACTCAGATTCAAATATTTCATCCCATGTACTTCGAGCAGTTTCATGGATTATTTCCGAATTCGGAATAGTCGAGTGTTTGTTCCGAGATAATAAGACATTTTATATTTGTGGAGCATCGTTTGGACTTGGGAATAATGGCTCAAGTAGTGCACGTTACGAACAATACTTGGTGAACGTGGGTTCGAGAACGAGCTTTGGAGATGTTGATTGGAACATCACTGCGTCGTTTGCTGAATCGGCGCTTTAGCAGTAGGAAACGAGTGAGGAGGCGACGTGTCCGTGAGTTACCAGCTCCATTCTGAGGCCGTGATCACCCATCTTCGCAACAAAGGCAATGAACAAATGCTGGTTGCATCCAGTAACCAAATATCGCAGCGAAGAAGATTAGCGTGTGCGTCGAACATGAATTCATTGCGGCCCAGCTCAGAACTCTAAAGACATTAGCTTAAATTATAAGGGCCAATTTAAGAAGATGAGCTTTTAAATGTGTAACCATTTTATAAATATAATTAACATTTGCCTTCATCATTTTATTTCATGACAAGATCTAGTATGTCAGAACTCATTGTCAATATTTTCTGTGTTTGTGCCTTTTTGGGGGAATGTTAATGGGGAAGAAGAAAGAAGAAAGTTCTATTTTTTTAAAACCTCCAAGGCGTACAGGTGTTTGAGTGAACAAATCAATTTACTATTGAAGTGAATTTAGTTGTCAGAAGGGTCAATTGACAGTTCAATGTCGAGACAGAACTCTTCACTCAAACAATGCTACATTTCCCGTTTACAAATGCTACAATATTAATTATGTTATGTTGAATGAAAATGGGGGACGGGATCGAAATTCGAACTCGGGACCTTGAGCTTAGCGCGCTTATGCGCTTACCGACCGCGCCATCCCGTTCGCCTCCGGCCCGTCTTCCATCTTCATTCAACTTGCGAGACCCAAAGACCTCTGAGGTGGTCTCGTAGAGACTACGCTCCCCATGTGAGGCGAACGGGATGGCGCAGTCGGTACGCGCATGAGCGCGCTAAGCTCAAGGTCCCGAATTCGAATCTCGGTCCCGTCCCCCATTTTCATTCAACATAACATAATTAATCTGTTACCTGACGGCGAAGTTCATCGCAATCTAAGAGATTTCTACATGCTACAATAAAAAAAACGATTTTCTCAAGCGGAAGAACATACAGAAAAAATGAAAAGAGAACAAACTTTATAAACTCAACGACACGGGTTTGGCGATTGTTTAAGTATGATGAGAGAAAAAGAGAGATTTACACGAAGTTACCTTTCACCTGGCAAGGTGGGAACCTCATTTTCCTTCTCTATAACATCTAAAGTGTTCAAGACCCATAAACTTGACGTATGAAAATAAAGAAATAAGGAAATTACCAGGATCTACAAATAAATTCCCTTCGAGGGATTTGGTCAAGAAACTAAAATTTTGTAAAGACCTTGAAATCATGCTAATTTTCTCAATACCCCCCCCCCAATAGAGTAAAGAAAAAAAATATAATGAAAAAATTAAGAAACTAATTAAAATAACCTAAAAACAATTTGGTACATAGAATAAAAAACCATCATATCATTAAATTGAGCTTTAAACATTTGTTCTTTTCAAAAGACGTGACATGTCTTCACTGAATTATTTCATATTTTGATTCTAATTTTCAAATATTCAAAATAGAGTCCTATGAATCAATTTAAGGATAGTGAGAATTTTTTTTAAATTGGAAAGTCGAGATCTGAATAACTGGTTGGAATAAAAGAAAAACAACTGTGCAGAAGGGCCGCGTTTTAATCCAATAATGCGACAGTGCCCGCCGCAGTGAATCCATCCGATCAAGTCCACAGTCTAGAACCGGTGACGACAGAGCTTGTGCATGGCGCGCTGCCTGGCGCAAGAGATCTGATGGCGCTTCAGATGACTGCTGCAGCGGAATCCCGCTCCGCAATCGACGCAAGCGTGAGGACGTGCATCCGTGTGCATCCTGCTGTGTTCCAGAAGCTTCGAGCGGAATCGGAACTGCTTGCCGCAATCGTCGCACGGGTAAACGGCGCCTCCGCCGGCGCCACCTGCGACTGCACCGGAGCCGCTGCCGCCCGAGGAGCCCCGTCGGCTCGAAACGGAGAACCCACCGCCTTGAACAAGCAAGCGCCGACATTATTCACTTCGGATCGACAAAAAGAGTGTGGGCGGATTTCATTTACAACTATCGAATTTTCAATTATATTAATAACTAGCTTAACCAGTATCGAGAAGAAAGCGGATGAATCGAAACAGTCGGGTCGTCACAGAAAGGATCGAAAACGGATCGAAGAATTGGATGGAGAATATCTTTAGAGGATGTCGATGGGTCGAAATAACCAGCCGGAAGTCCTTAAAAGATCCCAATGGATTGAATCGTCCGGATCTGGAGTCATCAATCATCATGGGACAATGATAGATCCAAAACGAAAGAAAGGCTCGAAATGGTTGAAGGGGCGGATCGAAACAACTTAGATGCGATGACTGAACACATATTCAATGAAGCAAGAGGTTCCAGGAATGATAGTGCTGGACGTAACAGGAGACAGCAAATAATACCACAGGACTCGTCCAAACCCTCTGGTAACGACACTGAATCTTAAAAGTCAAAGATAATATCGGTCAAGTTAGCATAACGGACTTACCAGGGTTTTACTTTCAGAAAAATGTTTAATATATTTATATACATTATTTGTCATGGCGCTCCCGGCATTCTTTTAGCATAGTTTGTTACTCGAATGCAAATAGAGGTCTAGTGATGGTAAGAATTTCAGTCGCCTACCATTCCCCGATGTCAATGTAGAGTCAAAATTGATTGGTAGTAGTCTTTCGGTTCGTATTAAGCAGGATTTTATCAAATTTGTTTGATTTCAATCAATTTATCGTCTAAATTTTTATCGTCCTGTTTTTCTCTTTTCGTTACTCGAGGTCGGAAATGGATCAATTCGATTATACTACAATACCCTTTTTAAATTGTCGGGTTGCTATTTTCTTTTGTCATTTTCGAAATATTAATTCATTGTTCAGGGTTCTTTTTCAAAATTCAATTGTTCAAAATTATTTCTTGTTCATTATAAATTTCATTCGTTTATGCAATCCACCATCCGAATTCTAGTGGTGCCATCTAGCATATTGAATTGAGAACTAATGCCTAACTGACCAATCGCTGTTGAAAACGTACACAAAAAGAAACATCAGTACCATTTCTTTACAGTACAGTAACAATTCAACTTTTTTTTGCCTAACATGAAAGTTTTGAAACAGGTGGACTATACAGATTTTTAATTTCGTCAGAGTAATTTCAAGATTCGTGTTACATTCCATTCGTTTAATCTACAATAAGGCATTCCGGAGGAATGGTTGAATCGATGAAATAGAACCAAATATTTTCAATCTTAACGTAGTAATTATTTTGAACGTACGATTTGTTTTGAAAGTACAAACAGTCTTATTCTTTACATACTTTTCGTATTCTTTCCATATTCATTCATGTACCTATACTTCTTTCAGAGGAATATACAAAAAAAAAATTTAAAGGATCAATCCAAGAAATACACCAACGACAAAATCGCCGCGAAGAAATTATGCGACGTTCTGTCTTAAAAAAGAAATTGGATTTTAACCAATTTCCCAAATGAGGTATTAGTACAAAGATAATTATCTATTTCTGTCATTTTAACTATGCAGTATTTTATGAACGCTAACAGATGCACAAACGTAATCCGTAAAACATATCATCTCTGAAGATGCTCGAAAAAACTCCGATTGTTTTGTTACGAATTGTAATTGTCGCTACGCCAAAGAAAGAAACTAGTCAGAGATTCCAACATTTAATAGTAACAACAACAAAGAAATATTAGTAGCAATTTAGATTCAATGCCACAGCGAATTATACAAGTAAAGACAATGCCCAAAGGGTTGTATCTTCCTCATCCTATTTTCTACCACGGACAATTATTCTTACAGAGTTCTTCGTTGCCTTCTCTACAGAAAGGTGCTTTTCGAATAGTGTTTCTATTAGATAAAATTTCAGACAAAGAGTTCAAGATGATGGTATTTCCATCTCCAATATTGTGTTCAAAGAAATTCTGTCGAATATATTCAACTCTTAAATATTGTGTATAATGATCCTTCATAAAATAAATTTTCTCCTATAATATTGTCTTCCCAGAGATTAATACATTATATTTAATGTGGCGTTCGGAATGATTTTGTAAATGGTCTCCTATTACAATACGTACGTGCACTAATAAGATTTTGTATTACTTTGATCCATAATTTAAGAAAAAACCTTAAACAATAATTTATTACTAAGAATGAATGAATACGCAACCCTTCCCTCATGAGACCGTATGTAGAAAGTTCCCTTTACCATGGGCTTGATTCCCCACAGGGACATAAAATACTAGTAGCTTTTCACTTCAATGTCTCACTCCGTATGGCTGCGATATGTGAAAAATAAACACGACTTACAACCGCAGTTGTCAACTTGGAAACGGCAAAGTGGTTTGTAGCAGAAAGGTGTTTCTCCAATTTGTGTCTTATGTGAACCCGTGCAATTTTGGACCTTAGTAGCGCTCATTATTGTGGTCTCCAGAAGGGCGAAACAAAGGTGCACGTACATCTGAATTGAAACTGAATATTACAATAAATGAAACAAGAATTATACTTATATACATTTATTCATCCTCATTTACAATTCACGTTAAAAATTATCCAGCACAATATTGTTTTTTATCAAAATATAGTAATATTGGACATAACAAAATGTATTTGTTCAAGAACTAACGCAAAAAGTGTCACGAAGAAAAAAGTTACTCGGAAAATCTTCACCCAAAGCTATTTCTCACACGGTATCAAGTGAGTCGAAGGATTAACTTGCCATTTCTCTGAAGTATGTAATTCGATACAACACTTGTGGAACTACTGGAAAGAAAAAGAGAGACATAAAGCAAGACCGGTGTCAGGGGAATAATGAATTGATACATCACACGAGCATTTGAGTTTACAATTAATTATAAAACTTAGTAACTGTTTTTCTTTGTTACATTCAATTGCCACGTATGGAAAAAACTACTTGAATCACTTTAATCTACTTGCGACGCTTTAACCATTCTGACCACAATTGGAAAAAATAAAAGAAAAATTTTAATTCTGAATTTCTGATTGACGCACATTGAAACGAAAAAAATAATGCAACTTGATTTTAGACCTCGTCATTTTGTTATTCACTGCCTGGTAAAATGGCGTTATAAAATGGTTCACAGGCTACGGCATACTCACTGTACAAGCCTCTTTGTTGCGTGTTTACTAAAAAAATGAATTTTCTCTTTTATTTAGAGGAGTTTGAAAAAATTCTAAGCTCTCAAATTCATCATTTTGCAGTAACTTTCCTACGAAGAACACTTGATTTAGGAACATCCCCAACCACCACATGTCTGCGTTCAAGCCCACACCGCGTTGTCGTGGCGAAAATTAGAGAAAATATTCACCTCTTCAGTGATAAGCACCCCTGGCCACGCCTATGGGATCGTCCATAATTTACGTACAACACTGGGAGGAAGGGGGAATTTTTTATACCTATACGCAGCATCTCGAAAGGGTTGGGTGGTGTAACCCAAAGTTTGACACAACAGTTCCTGTACTCAATCGCTCCGTGAGAGAACAGAGCTATAAGAAACGAACAATTAAGTAGTGCTTCCACGTTTATCCCCATACTTTCCACAAACCGACAAAAACTTTTCACCCCGGGGGTGAGGGGCTAGCAATACGTAATTATTTGGGGGAAATAGGTTTAAGGAGAATAACGAAGATGAGAGGTGTTAAAAACTAATTTTGGCGTAACGTAATTATTGGAGGACTACCGTTATGTAATTATTTAGGGGGGAGAGTAAGAGGTTTCAGGTGCATTCCGAAAAGGCCGTGGAAATGTTAAAAACGGCAATTTTTGTGTCACGTCATTCACAGACGATCCTCACGGCGTGGTTCTCGTCGTCGCCGTCAATACAATTGCATGGCGCGGCGTCTGGCGCAAGAGACTTGATGGCGTCTGAGGTGAGCGCTCCTGCGGAAACTCGCAGGGCAAGCGTCGCATGAATAAGGACGCGCATCCGTGTGCATCATGTTGTGGTCCAGCAGCTTAGAGCGGAAACGGAAGTGCTTGCCGCATAAGTCGCACTTGTAATCGCCTCGGCCGCCGCCGCCCCCATCGCCATCGGAGGACGCTCGCTGTCCAGTCGGAGCGGAGTCGCCTTGAACAAGCAGGCACCGCGTTACTTTCCATTCGTTTAGAAAGCTACGTCAATGTAAACCAACTCAAATGATTCATTGGTTTTGTTTATTAACAGACTCCATAAGGTGGAGACGTTCGCATCACTATACTAGCTGTCCTGCCTAATGACGTTTTTTTGGTGAACGATTGGGAGGGATAGATGTTGTGTAGTTGAGGAACCGTATAGGTCCGATATTGTGTAAGGGAAACTTCACTAACATGGCTGAGAATGATGTCGAATCTGCTGTAAATTCACTACGCAAAACTGGTCATTTTGAGCTCATATTGAAAACTGTAATAAAAATATAATAATTTTTGAGTGTAACTTGAGTATTAGGCAAAAATGTTGTAATTATTCAATCAACATGCTCTGAGAAAATAATAAATTGAGTTTATTTGTAGATTTGTGGGGTGGGATATCACGAGCGTGTACTATGAACGTCAAGTTTAGTGTCCAATAAAACAGTGTCNCGAGCGTGTACTATGAACGTCAAGTTTAGTGTCCAATAAAACAGTGTCCTTCCGCACATAGTAACTCCGAAATTTGTTTAAATTAATTGGCTGTCACTGGCAATACTAGCATTTAACATAAGTCATGAGAGTATGTCATGCTGCCAGGAACTCGTAACAAATATGAAATAAAATACTAGGTACAGTAGATCGCGGAAACCAAGAACAAATATATAACGCGATGAAGACACAACCAGTCAGTTCCGTAAAGGCAACTCCAGACATTCATCGTACAGCGAAACCCGAATGGCTAGCATCGCTCGCCAACGTTCCACTTCTCTGCTTCCTTTGATGTGCCCAAAATACCGACACACTGAGGTTAGGACGAGAACCAGTATTCGTGATGGGGCGAAGAGCAAGCGACCCATCCACACTATTCGCTAATCGGCGAGCGGTCGCTCAGGATTTGCCGAATGACGAATGTCTGAGCCGCTTTAAGCATCATCGTGAAATTCATACATCATAAAAATACATTACGAAAATATTAAGAATACAACTTTGTCTTTTGTTTTGACATCTGAATATGGATAATTCTTGTTTATAGAAACACGTGATATTGTCTAGAAATACATGTTAAGTAGATCAAACAATGAACACAATACTCTTCCAGAAGCAATCAGAATACATCGAGCACTGATCACGTACAATTTTTAATTTCCACTAATTACAGTATGTTCCATTTATATTTCCAATGTACACACGGAAACATTTTGTGCGTGGCCCAAAAATGCAATTTAACTTGTGGCTGACAAAGCATCAACTGGTAATTGAAATGTAAAATTTCCATTGGACTATAAGGGAACAGTCATACAGAGGCTTCAGTCATTTGAAAAATTGATGACTTAAGTCCATAGTTTCCGAGGAAATGAAGAATACTTAAGTATAACAACAATTCTATTGCTTAAAAACCCCACTGAACAAATTTGTTCACTTCGGAATTGGTGCGAAATTACTTATCGCTTGTATATTAGTTTGATGGCTCAGTTGTTCAATCCACATATTCCTCAAACCAACCACAGAAGTGACAGTCAATACCAACACAAAATTTGGCGTTAACCATGGTGGTCAACACACAGATTTCCAGGTTGTACGATAAACACAAAACAAAAACTCATATCTAAAGGTATTTCATGATCAGTCAACTCCGCCTTAATTGGTGGAGCCAAGTCAAGATGTAAAAGTTGAGAATTTCAAATTAGGAAGATGGAACGGTGTGGAGCATGCAGTACACGTATGGTGCAATCAACGCAAAATTATTTTGTAACTTTCCAATCAAATAAACTAAACTTTATTTGATGTTTTTTTACAGTTATACTGATATTTGGTATTAGCTCACATTTCATACAATAAAAAGGGTTTTGAATACAACTATAGCGCACTAGCAATAAACACATTCACTGAAAAGTAATACATTAATTAAAACATCCCACAATTAACCGTAAACAGAAGCTCTGTCATTTCATAGTGACACACAACATTACACTCATCGATTTAAGGGTTAAACACAGCCTTGGACAGTGTATAATTAAATGCTGCTTCAACAACCATCTCCCCGTATACCAGATATCACTTACATCCCGACAACAGAATGGAAATAAACTTAGGTAAACAGGTAAATGCCATTACTTGATAAGTTATTTTGAAGACAAACTTCTCCAATTATTATTTTACTTACACAGAGTGTGCACAGTCTCAATGAATCAACTCTATTCAGGACATGTATTTTCATGTAAGAGGAAAACGAACTTATTTTTAGGAGATATTTCTTGGTACAGGTTTTCGCAAGAAATGTTTCACAGGATCTATACCACTCATTTTTTGAATATTGCGATTCCAGGAAGGTGAAAATGGATGCTTGGTTCGATCCTGAACTGCAAGTATTAGCACAACACGTTCACCGTTCTAGAACCCTAGATGAAGTGGGTATGTTTTTTATTTATTTCAGGAACATTATGCCAAGTTAAAAATAGAAAACCTTCCGTACTTTGTCCCATAAGTAAGCATTTGAGCGTGGAATCCACACATTGTTGTCGATGCCTAGGTAGGGCTCGCTGAACCTCGATAGTATGGCTATCGAAATCTATCGAATTTCTTCTATCCGCTATCGATAGTGCGTAGTATCTCTTCATTTTTTTTTTTTTTTTTGGTGGGGTTTTAGGGCTCGTCAACATCGAAGGTCATTAGAGCCCAACTCTTCATTGCTGGGACGTACATGTTAAACATTTTTGGTCAAGATGTCTTCCCAGAAACACAACGGACTTCCAGACACTTGTGACATCAAAAAAAAAAATGCTGCAAGTGCGGATCTTCCCGTTTATCTTTGGTTTCTAAAACTATTAAATCTTCCACTCGCAAGGCCGTTGGAGGACGAGAAAAACGAAGTTCAAGCAGCGGACGTCAATGAAAATTTTGAATATGAAGAGCTACAATGCAATTGCAGAAAAATGTTTTTAGAACGTGGATCTTTTTTATTTTTGTGTTTGTTTTATTTTTGTTTGGCAAAAAAATGTTTTCGGTTCAACACTTTTTGTGCCAAACTCAAAGCGTACATTTTGTACACATTTCGTACTGTTTATGACTTCAGGACTCTAGAACCAATCAGCAGGAAATGAGACATCATGTCTGTTTATCTCACAATACCAGCATTTAATTTACAAGCTTCAAACTTAAAAGTAAATTCTTTCAATACAATTTTCAATGAAAACCGAACATATGACAGATAAAGTAGAATGTGTGTATCTTATACTGTGTGTATTTGTGTAGAAAATTACATATTTACTAAAAAATGAAAATAATTTAATGATTAAAATCTTTTATTTTTCAGGTTTTATTACTAACTTATTCGTTTTCATCAATAAAGACGACATAACAAAAGTATTTCATAGTATATTAAATATATCGATAGTCCACTCCACCGACAATCATCGAGGTTTAGCGAGCCCTATGCCAGGGAGATCCCCAGCCATTTAGCTTGGGTGGGGTGCAAAAACCCTAAGAACGTCTGGGGATGAAACCCAGAGAATGTTTCTGTTCCATTCTCATAGCACCATTACTGGTTGGTTAAGAAACGAAAACATGTTAACCAAATGAGCGACTTTTTAGTTTCCTCCTCGTTGCATTGAAGTCATCCGCTGCAGAGGGGAAAGTTCTCGGGGTATGTACTTGACCAGACAGATTTCAGTTCTGTTTTGACAGATATGGACGTAGTAAAAAAAATACCATTACAAGTAGTAATTAAGTACAATTATATATTAATATTATATTTCAATTTCAGATTTCAACCAAATATTTCGATTGAATATCCAAAAACATAAATATATAGAAAGACATTCCCATTTCTTACAGAATGGCAATACAGGATGTAGGGCACAACACCCACATTAAGTCCGTTTTCGCGAGCGGGTGGGTTGAATATTTTATTCATTGCACGTCAAGTCCCAAGGGTTTCGAGAACTGAAAAAAAAAAAAAAAATTTCCATTCCTTACACGTTAACGTGCGCTTCTTTCACAAGACAATGGCTGATCCACGGGGAAGGGACGGGGGCCGTCCCCAAAGAACACACTTTTTCAAGAGCGGGCGACGAAAAACTTTAATAAAATAAGAGACGAAGAAAAAACGAAATATAATGCTTATGAATTTTATTGCAATCAAAATATATTTTGGACTAGCTTCGCCAAATTCGTCATTCGTGTTGGCATTCTCAGAAGGACCGCAAGAGCCACACAACATTCGAATGTTCGAGATATCAGAAACCTAAAAGGGAAATCTGATACAACAATAGTGGAAGAAATGGATGAATACGCGTATGTAGTCAACAACTAGTTTATTTTTAAACTTATTTATTACGATGAAAGGTTACCGAAAAATTGATTCCCCATGTAAAATACCTTCCTGCCCTCTCCCATCCTCATGCGCCCCTCGTATGACGAATTACTTCCCACATAAATTATTTAATGAGGTGTTAGTTAGATCAAAGACTTTCGAGGGAGAGAGGTCCCTCCGAATTCATACCCGTAACAAAGTATCACTATGTGCGGGTCTCTTACGTTACTTCATTAACAAGAAGGGCAGGAGTTACTCATACTAGGTACAGAGGAAAATACTGCGCCACAACGATCATTGACCTGAAAAGGAAATTGGAAGGCAAACAGAATCGTTGTCTACATCAAACACCATGTTCTATTTTCCCACAGTCCTCTTTATCTAAATTATCGTGCTATGAGGTTCAACATCAGACAGTGCAATGAAGGTAAGTCGTATGAACTGTCACTAAATTCTTTTAAAAAAATACAACTATTTATAACATTTACGAATACATATTGAGGTGCCAGCTTCTGTTCCATCCCATTCTGACAATTTTCTCCGTTATTGACACACAAGAAACGAACTGACAAATGTCAACCTTTGAGAATTCCAATGATTAATGTCAGACTCGCATCAACCAAGACAAGCGATTGATGAAATTGAGTCCATCCTCTTGTCTACAATCATAGTTGATTAATTGTGCTATGTTGGATGAAAATGGGAGACGGGACCGAGATTCGAACTCGGGACCTTGAGCTTAGCGCGCTCATGCGCTTTCCAACGCGCTGTTACCTGGCGGTCAGGTTCACCGCAATTCAAGAGATTTCTATGAATCATAGTTCAATTGCAACTAGAAAGAGACTGGGGTTACGGCTGTAAGCGGCGTTGTCACTTTGTCAGCCTGCGTCTGTCATTACCGCGTCCACATACGGATCTCTAGATTGATTCCACACATTTAAAAAAAATCATAAGTGAAGTCGCTACCATCGGAAGTGGTCTTAATCAGCATTCCAACTCTCGTGTTTGCTTGCGTATTGGTCTCTACAGTCGATGTTTTGGTATGGACCACTTTTCACGTGAATTTAAGGTTCCTCTTTTTTTACGCATAGTAATATTAACCCACGCTGATTAAGCGGAGACACAGAAAAATCTGTCAACCCTGTTAGTAAAGAACACCGCCAATTGTGTGGAAGCAGTGACAGTCCCACTGAGCCATATTGTTCTCGATAAGCGCAATCTATTTCATGTTTTAATACGTCTATAGTAAGTCCATTTCTGCGAAGATTCGTAAAAGTTTGTCAATGCTCTGCATCAAGTGTCGGGAGGCAAGAAATAAGAAGGTTCGCGAACCCGTGTAACAGGACATCCTGAGGTTATCTCACCTCTCGCATTCCAGAATACGAGATTCCTATTAGTATATATCCAATAAACGTGTGAGAAATGTCCGGTAAAAATCTAGTCTTAAATTCGGGACCCAAATCCCATGGTAGGATAACACTTGAATTGATACCTAAAGAGGTAGAAAGTGTAAAATAGGGGAGAGATCGGATCGTGTGTACATGGAGGAACCTTGAGAAATATGTTGTACCACCAATAAACAAAATTATTACTCCCATACTTGTTATTTAAAATCGAAAAATTACATTATCTCCATAAAGTTTTGTTTGGTCCTTGATGACAAAAATTTCGTTAAATTTGAGGAATGTATCACCCAAAAATTAAAATTGCTCTACAACAATAAATTAAACGCGAGACATTTAAAATTTGAGATATAGAAATAAATGATATTACAATGTTATTATAACTACTTCTTTGCTAGAAAAATTCAGGAAACACTGGTATATTGACAGACTTTGGCATGGAACAAGCACATCAACTCCTGTCACAATTACTTAAATTTTGTTCAGAGTCTGGTATAGGAAACGTGAAGAGACATCCAGAAGAAGAAGAAGAAGAAAAGAAAATTAATGAAACCAATTCGTACTCTACAAGGTAGCGAGGGAGAAACGAGTGCAAATAAAAAAACTCAAAAGAAAAATAAACTTCAAAACAATAACACCAGTCAGTATAAATAAAGCATCTATTAATGTTTGACTGATTGGCAAAACAAAAGTTCTCTAACCATAATCAGGTAGAAAAGGCAATACTTCAAATAAGTACTATATACACTATAGGCATAGATAGTCAAAAACTACTAGCACAGTCCAATCATAGAATACGGTTTTTTTCTTCTCACTAAAAAGGGAGTAAAAAGACGAGAGATCAATTCATTTACGAGGAATGGGATTTAGACAAGCTCCATCCTCACTGTTCTAAAATTCGAGTAATTTTAAACCATGGACCCCGAAAGCACATTCATGACACATGTCAGGCCTCATTCTGTGAAAGGGGCACATCGCTCGGCCGCACGTGGCGCAGTAGCAAGCAGTTTTTCTGTCCTTCGAGCGGGGACAAAAGCTGCACCTCTTCTTCTTTTTTTCAGTTCCGTAATTTGCAGAAGGTGGGGGAAGAGTGATCGTTGTGAATCTATTATGCATAGACGCTGCCGTTCTACCTGCAATGAGAATAATAC
Organism: Laupala kohalensis; assembly: GCA_002313205.1. NCBI lineage: Eukaryota > Metazoa > Arthropoda > Insecta > Orthoptera > Trigonidiidae > Laupala > Laupala kohalensis. Next base: position 1,444,480 of record NNCF01126808.1, on the reverse strand, counting down.
TCCCTGTTAAGTTAATGACCAGACATGACTGAAAATCACTACAAAAAACATAAAACATTACTCTCCTCTCAGATTATCCATACAGGGATTCGTGACAAATAATGTGGTTTTCAATTGCGATCTAGGAACTCCAAACTAATTAAAAATTCACAGATACAGTAATTCTTAAGAACAAAATTACTAAAACCGTTTTCAGGTAATTTTGATAAGCCTCAATATGATATTTAAAATTGCAGTTAAGGTTGAGTTATCAAACTTTTTGACTTGTTCTAGACAAAGATCTTATTGATCCTGATAGGACTCCCTGCCCAAGGAAGCATCCAAAAATCATAAAGAAAACTTCGATTCATCTCAACTCGTCACTCATTTTGAATCGTAAAATTTACCTTCAAACTTTCAGAATTCAGAAGAGGATAGTTCGGATAATTTGTAAATCTCACCCCCGAAACTCTTGTAAACCTTTATTCAAGGAATTAAATATCTTAACACTTCCCTGCATTTATATTTATGAAACGGTCGTGTTTGTTAAGACCGAATTACTGAAGTGCCACCCTTGCTTTATACGAAACAGTCTCGTTCACGAACACAATACTCGCAATAGTAATAATATTCATCGCCCTAGAGTGTCAACCACTCTTTGCCAAAAAGGACCATATCATTCGGGAATCGTTCTATATAATTCCCTGCCCAAGAATATAAAAGATATTATGAAATTGAATATCTTCAAATCCGCGGTTAAAAACTACCTCCTGCACCAGTGCTTCTACACTGTAAAAGAATTTATTGATTTTAACAAAAGTTAAATTCGTCTTGTGCTTTATCACGCCATTGCTGTAGTACTTTTTAAACAACTTATAACAATTTCAAAAACTATTTTCTTGCATGATTGTGTTGTCTTATGGCTCATATTAATTTAGTTTTATGTGTACTCAACTTTGGCACGGTTGTGTACATAAATTCTGTAGCCCCATCCTGGCCCGGGTTTTTCTCCGTTTTTCCTTCGGGTAGAGGCGGATTTCTTATACAGGTTCTCTAGGCTTTGTCTAGGGGCGTGTTTATTGTAACAATAAATCGTGAATTTAGTGTTTTTTCAACTCTTATGATTTTTAAACACTATACTCAGAATAATCTATAGTTCGATAATAACTTGTACATGTAAATTTACAAACATATTTGCGTTAAATTACAAACATATTGACATTATATATGTATTATAACTCGCAGCTAACTTTTTATCTTATCTAGGAACTTTTGCTGAAATTTTTGAATCCGCCTCTGCCTTAGGGCCCTTGATCGGAATTGATGGGATGGTTCCTTGCTTGCTTCCGGAGAGTAAATTAGTTTATTGTCCTCCACGTGGTCATACGCAGTCGGTACTGTTTTTTGACAATAAATTTATTATTATTATTATTACTTAATTACACATATATACTGATCCTAATAATTGCTTCAAGTGTAAAATAGACATAAATATAAAAAGAAAGAAAAAGTAATTACATCAACCCAACCGTTCAGTCAGAATTGCTACACATAGAATAGCATTCAATACATATTTTGAAAATACTCTTGTTTGTATCAGGTTCGAAAAAGAGGCATGTCCAACAAAATTTTGAGAGCAATTTCTTTCACACTCACATCTCTTTATCTGAACTACACATCATATATTCTCAGCATTTGTTGGATGTAATGATAATAGAAAAACAGGAAGTAGGTAGATTGCGCATTGTAATTAATAATTTCATAATAGTAGCCTATATATAAAAATGTCGAAGGTAGTTTCAATGTAAATAAATGTGAATTATGCAAATTTAGAAAATTATTTTGTGTGACCAGACATCATGAGATAATTATATTCTTTTATTTTAAAATATAGCACTTACTATAGTGATTTAAAAAAAGGGAGATATTATAATATCATATCAGACGGGTAGTGATAACAATGGAGAGAGGAAAATGGTTACGAGGGTGAACTTCTTAAGATTGAATTTGTTCATAAGTTATAACCGGAACAACATTTATCCTGTATTCGCTATATCGATAATGAATCCCACAACTAAAAAACGCTTTAGTAAACTTGGAAGAAAAAAAAAAAATCACACAAACGACTACTGATGAACTGTTGAATGATATTAAGATTATAAAGAGAGAAATGTTGCACCTCCTCTCCCCACCGATCCCCCAGTCCTCCCTCTCGGAATCATTTTGAAACATGCCTGGTTCATACGTATTCTAGTAGAATAGTATTCTTGAGATTTAATTAACTTAACCTATACTAAAATATATAGAAAATTAGCTCAAATTAACAGTATTAATAATGTCACGCAACGATAAGACCTGATTGTGTAACACAAATGTTTACCATGAGATACTAGTCCAAAAATGTGTAGTGGTGTTTACTCTACTATATATAAGAGGTAACACACTGACCATACATAGAATCTTGCTTGGCTACACCGTTCACAACCTTCCAATTATTTATGAAGCAATAAGTTTAGTTTGTTGTCCTTATAAATTAGTTTATTGTCCTCCACGTAGTAATACAGTTGGCCACTGCTTTTTTGACAAAAAGTTTTTTTTTAATTCAAAATCTTTGCTTCCATTCTTGAAATATGGTAAGCACATTGAAAGTGTTTAAACAATCCAAATTTTAATGCTTTTTAATATAGAAACAATAAGACTGAACTTTCTTCTGTGTTATGACTGCTACTGTCACACACAATTCCTATCAATTACTCACGAACCAGAATTTGGTAATGATAATGATCCAGATAGTGGTCATAATGTAGGTCATAAATGCTTTCAACTTAGGTTGCATACTTCAAGCCAACTTTTGTGCTAATCCCACTTAAAGTTTATTTCAACACTTTTCTTGAGACACAGTTAGTAACTTAGTTTATTGCTTGCTCACCAAGTGGCCATATGCAGTTTGTAACTGATGTTTTTGACAATAAAGTTTATTATTATTAAATGTATAAAGTATATATTTGTTCCTCTTGTATCTTAATAAATAAGCTACTGAATAAAAGTAATTTTACCACAACTAACTAAGCTTTATAAGTACCACTCAGACTTTTATTTGTTGAATTGAAAAATATCTTTCTTTCACTATTGTCTGCTGAATTTATGTTTCATACACTACATAAATGAATAATTTACAATAAAAGTAAAGTTTCTGGATACTACCGGAATTTAAATCAGAGCTGTGTTGACTATTTATCTCTTACTTTTTGTCATGGGTGCATCTCAAAAAATTAAGTGTTCAAAATCACATCAAACCAAACAAAAAATGAAAGTTCATCCTATGAAAAAAAGTTATTTACAACTCTGAAATAATATTACACACTTGTTTTTTAACACTCACAGTTAGTGATACACCGAGAGCAATTCATTAAGATAAAGTGAATAACAATAACACTTTTAAAAATGAAAAACATAATTATATTCTTGTGTAGAAGCGGTCTGCACAATGTTATGAGTCTTGAGGTGACGTATCATATTACTTGTACTACACGAGCTACTATCACATTTTATTGTTCTGTCACAGAGGCGGCATCTGACTCTGCTCTCTGGCTCGGGGTTAAAATACTTCCAAGTCCAAGAAGTACGCCGAGGTGGTGGTAAAGTATCTGAAAGTAGCACAAATGATCCAAGTAGTATGGTATAAGTGTCCAAATAACATTTTAATACAGACACTTAAATAATTACTTGTGCCTATTCAGAAATTTGGTGCATATTTTAAATTAATTAATAAAATTTATAAACATTAACTAATTTTAATTAAAATAACTGTTTATCTTTAGCTCTAAATCCTTGTAGAGGTGTATAAAGACACGATTTTAGTTTTATTTATTTATTTAGTAATATTCCTATGGCATTGGACGTGCAGTTAACACAGATCACTCAGTCATAAGTTATAAAACTCTATAATTCAGGCCTACTGCATTTTTGTCAATAAATTATATATTTATTTACTAACCAATGGTTCGATTAAAAAATTTAAATACACAAATAGTGTATTACTATTCTAACTATGAAAGTACATATTTTTCATTTTAGTTTCTTGTCCAAAATCTCTAACTTGCAATGATAAAATATTGGAATGGTTAAGAGCAATCCAACATCTGGCCTTCCCAATTCCCTCGCACCAAGTCCTGGTTAGGTGGAAAAGCAAGCCCAATGGCAGGAACCTCGCCATAAAAGACATGAAATAAATAAATGATAGAGCATATTTTAGATTTAAAAAATTCTGGAGCAAGTAGAAGAAAATATTCTACTTTAAAAATTGCAAGCGATTAAAATAGTAATTGGTGTGCACTTTATAATATCCTGTAACATTTTCATAATGCTTCATAATTTTGTCAGAAACACATGTATGATTTACTTCAATTATTGTACTGATTTAAGACAATGATGAATAGTACGACATACTGCCAAATCTTCAATTTCATGTGGTAAAAATTTGTGCTATTTTCAAAATGCTAACCTAAATTGGAGAAATTCTGAAGTTCAGATCCAAATGTTACAATGTTAAAAAAATTAGTGGAATAACAAACTTTTAGAAACATTTTTAAAAACCTAACTTCCCACAAGGAGAGAAGAAAATGTCCATAAAAAGAGCAAATAACTATATAGAACACCACAAAATGGAAATTATTCTTGCACTTTGTTCCACATTATCTTGGTTTTGGGGTAGATGATGCGTTAAAGAGTCAAGATGACATTTCTACCAGGCCCTTTAGTACCGTGTTTCTACTGCTATCTAGCAAGACTCTCCAGGGTTAATGTACAAAATAACTGAATTATTCCTGAACAAAACTACAGGATGGCAGTTGAAATGCTCCACTACTTATGATTCTGCATCTACACAGAAGCTAATGTAGGTAATGATAGTTATTCTTAATTTATAGAGATTTATTTTATCAAACAATTAGCAGACTGATGACATAAATTTGTTAAATATTGTCCCTCTGAAACATAGTATATTAGGGTGACTAACTAAGTACATCCATTTTATATTTAAGAACTGTGTAAGAAGAAAAAATGAATAATAAATATTGAAAATTAAAACATTGTTATGAGAATGCAAGTTAACATTATTTGATTTTATTCATTTTCCATACGATATGACTCCAAGTCAAGAAAAGACTTCATACGTTACAAAAATTTCTTTGTTTTAATAACATTTTTACAATGCAAGACTATAAACAGAAAAGAGAAAATCCTACTGTACAAAACATACAATTTTTCTTTTTTCAAAAGCTTCTTAAACTCAAAAATAAATATATTTTCTCAGTGCCTTACATATAATTTGAAAGTAAAAAAGCAAAGATATTAAATAAATATTGCTTCACAACAATCATATTTGAACACAAGAACCAGTCATTTCCCTTCCAACAGTGAGCAACGAGTCAAGAGAAAAAAACGACAAAGCAGTATTCTGTCATACCTCTAACCCCGTCACACAGAGATAAGATAATACTCCTTTTCTTCCATCATAAAGTGGAAATACATTATGAAACTAGAATGATGTATTATTAATACTAACATTCAGAGAGAGAGAGAGAGAGAGAGAGAGAGAGTGTGATATATGTGGTACTCTTCACAAATTAGTTTAGGAAAAACTAATTTGCTAAGAGTATCACCATTAGTGTTCATGGACTTCAATATTATGATCTATATTATTCCATCAAAGCGTTTTTGTCTTCCCAAGTAATGTTAATAACAAAATTTCAAAAATGAATTTAATGCTTCAATAAAACATAATTAAAAATATATTTAATTCCATCAGTTTGAATCACATCTTACCACTCTAGAAGACAAAATTACTCATCTGGTACAAGTAAATCACCTCAAGAAATAGGAATAGTATCGAAGGATACAGGAATAGAAAAAGAAGAAAACTGATAAACGTACAAGATAGTAATACACAATAATAATTATGTGCATAATGTAGTAATAAAGAATATATGGTAGAACAATTATTACAAGTTATATTGTTTTAGAAAATTTTATTATAACTTATTACAGTGAAAACTTTGTGAAATTAAGGAAATTATTTTAACATTTAATACATTATATTAACCTTTTCCTTACTTCTTTACCTCCATTTTACTACAACTATTGACTGCGATTTCCATTTTCAAGAAACCAACATCGCAACTCAGAATCATTAACATCTCTTTAGTCATAGGAAACCTACAGAAAATTTGAATTTTATTCCTTAGGAGATATATAGCTAATTGTGAGGTATTTATCAACCTTATCATTAACACAATAATTACAAGTTAATAAATAGTTTTTCAAAGAGTCTTTGGTGTGATCCACACCATTGGTTCAAGAACCATCAAGAAAAACAAAAGCAAAAAGGTAAATAATATTTAACCCCAGCATAAAAAAAAGGTAATGTGTCACGTAGTACATTTGTAATGGAAAATCATAATTTAGGGAGGTGCAGATTCAAAAACACAAGCACCGTTTATGGCCGGGTGAAAATTGTGACGAACTAGGACCTGCTGCCTTTGGCTGAAGATGTGCTACCGCTGCACCACCCACCTCGACTCCCAAAGTCTGTACACAACATCCACTTGGCCTTTCCTGGTGGACCTGTGTCACACCCCATACAGGGGATAAGTGACAATATGCAGCTCCCTATGCTAGGAGCACTTGTACCCAGTTTCCACATACCTACAAAAAATTGCATCTGACTCATAGTAATTCAGAAAAAGAGGGAATGTACCATATTAGAGATGTTAGGGTTATAATTAAAGACTATCTTATGGACTCAAGATCATTACTTGATTCTGGCTGCATGTTGTTTTGGCAGAAATTGAACAAGAGTTTGAGAGACTTCCAAAATTAGTGGTATCACAAATTATCTTGAAAATAGACAGTTATCAAACAATGAAGAGGAATGATTTTTTTAAATGTGTAACAATAGAAACAAATAAAAATATTACAAACTAAAATAACCAGAAGACTTGTCAATAAAAATTAAACCAAAGGTCAATTACACAATTACAGTAAACCATGTGCATTCAATTCTAAATACTAAACAAGGTGTCTTTCATATTCACAATTATTTACATGGTTCTCCCATTCTTACAACAAATAATTCCATAAAATATTTCATTTTCCAAGTTTTAATGTAATACCTAACATTGTTTTTCGTAATTGCCCAGTGCAAAGGTAGAAAGAGATAATTGAGTTTCTGTGCAAATTGAATAACATAAGTCAGAGGACTAAACTTAAAAAAACAACAGATTTGTTCATAGAAGTAAGTAGCATGAGGATATAGTACTAGCTACATATCTTCTATATGAATGTAGTGCAAACTTGTCACTAGTGAATCTCTTCTACCTGGAAAGCTGCTAAGATGACTTATCTCTTTCAACCAGCATATCAGTGAATTATTCTACAGTGGAAACTTTATCATTACGTACATAGACACACAGAATTCTGCTAATAAAAGGACCTGTATTGGCATCTGAAAAAACTTAAAAGGGCAGTCAGAAACTGATGGAGTCGCAATTCTTGCTCTAAGAGTCTGAATCTACTCGAATAATGTTAAGCTTAAGCGATTAAGCTACGCGCGCACTGGGACGGTCGGCACCGCCGTCCCGGATTTCTCAAAAGTTATTTCCATTGCTTTGAATTGGTATGAACCAAGTGAGCCAGCACGCACTTGCCGCCGTTTGCTAAAAGTCCCCCGAGGAAGATCTTTTGGAGGCTGTGAAACTTTCCGGGAGACTCATTAGCAGTTTACGACTGCGGGCACTCGCAAGGACCAGACATTCTCCACTTCGTGTTGAGTGATCAGAATAGAATGGGGAGCAGGTAACACGCGGATCCTAATCCTCTACGCCATGGAGAATGAGCGGTCCGTTCTCCCAACAGGGTTCAGGAATTTCCGAACGAGTGCGCGCAGTCTTCCACACTTGCAAAATCTCAGAACGTCCGTTGACATCCCAGTGCGCGCATAGCTTTATGCAGCTTTTCTAACAGTTCTGAACAATCCCCCGAAGTAGCTTTGATAAACAGCAAAACTAACATCATAACACTCTCTTCCACTTCCAATAAATTCTTGCTAATGACTCAGTTACTACTATCTAAATAGATAGACAGAAAGTTTCAAAAAATGACTAGACTTATTCACAGTAATCAAATTATTGAAGACCTTTTGTTTCCTCGCAAACTAATGGAATTTACAATTAGAGAAAAAAATATAAATTGAGGTGTACAAAAGAAGGATTTGAAAGTACAATTTTTTTTACTCATCATAAAATGTCACAAGCTTTATCAACATTGTTTGATATTCCCATTTCATAGCAACTCTCGTAATTTGGGTGAAGTTACATCTGCATTGGCAGGTATATTATGGATTCTCATGTGTCGAATCATGTTACTTGTCCCTAGCAAGAAATCAAACTTCAACACTCGAGCACACACACAACATTGAACTTTTTTATTTGGTACTTGCTTAAAATATTTCCATACCCATGATCTACGCCTTGTAGAAGCCATTGTATCTGAAACGGATACAAAGTAAGAAAAATAAAATTGTTGATGCCACCACGTAAAATTTAGCAAAAGTAATAATTACAAAATCATTCAAAATGGCTGAATACTAATACACTCGCAACAAAGAATCTGTTATTCAAGAGAATAGGAAAAAGTTGTTTGCAACTAATATTGATTATTCTAAGTTTTCCAATGATGAAAAATGTTTCACACATACACATATACTACAAAATAACTTGCTTGAAAAGAAAATGAATTTTCCTCACACAAAGACGCAAGGAATTCCTTTAAAGAAAGATAAGGTACAGATCAGTACATCAATTTTTAAGTGTATTCAACCAAGCATGCTTTCAATTTCTACACAATTATCTTAAATTTATCGCAAAAGAAATCTTTCGAACAAAAATGAAATATGAAGAAACATAGTTCACAAGAAAAATAGGACTTATCACTCAAAACAAACTTATCAGAACATAGAAGAATTTTAACATTCAACATCAACTTTCTTAGCAATGACATCTATAAGAAATATAGACAATGCTATATTTTTTCCCAATTTTTGTAGCTAGGCAAAAAATTCAAAATAATTCCCTTTTTCTATTATGCCAAATATTATATACACTATTACTATCTTTAAAAGGATATTTGCTTTCTACCAATATAATCGGGAAGTGAAAGTCAAAGAATTCCTCTAATGAACAAACAACATAATTAAGATATAATAATTAATTAAATTCACTGGCATATTGTTCTTTCAAATTTTTTCTGTACAATGTCTATACATGTCACAAGCAAAATCATTTATTCCAAAATATTTTTTTATGCACCTTTTTTGCCAAAACATATAGAAGGTAATAATAATCAATGTTTTTATTTATAGCAAGACATTGGCGCCACAAATGTTTCTGGAATAATACTATTAAACGTTTTTTAGAGCAGATACAGGAAAATTTAGTGGCTCAGTATTATCTAATCCCCTGTGACCCATTCCAAGGTGACACAACAATTGACTGCATTTAAAATAGTATAAAAAGAAAATTATTGCCATATTTTCAAAAATTTATATAGCAAGACATATTTTGAATAAATCTTCCATATAAATACATATAAAATTCATCCCATACACAATGATGTGATGTGGGGACATTTCATACACCAATCTAAGATTAAACACGTAACAGAAAAATATTCAAAATTTTTCACAATATCTCCCTTCTTTTCCATTATCTCTAATGGCCAGACAACAAATACACTAGAAAGAAAAGAATTTTCTTCTAGGTTGAAGGTGAAAATCGAAACATGTGAGTGATTCATGTAGGTCCTATTTTTTATTTCATAAAAATTTAGAAAGCATAGAAGATTGGTAAGTATTTTTCAAGATTTCCATACATATATAGATCTTTCTCCTAGAGCAGCCCTGTCCAACTAGTGGTCCGTTAAATGTTGTTATGGCCTGCGAGTTATAGAACCTTTTAGATCAAATTTTTTCATCGTGCGTAGGGGGTACAACTTTGCATTATGAATCTATTGTGAGAATTAATATTCGATGTGGCATGTCTGGTGAGATAAAATACAAAATTGTGTTCAGAATAACCTTGTCATACATTGCAATATGAAAACATTTTATTACAAAACTAAATATTAAAATACTTTTTAAAAATAAAGAACTATACTATTTAATTTTTTCTGCTTGAAACAATATAAATTTGTTGATTAAAATCAAAATGTCATGTCACAAATAAATAAATATGGCCAAGTAATTTAATTTGTCAGACAACATTTTGCCAAACCCCATCCCGTGCTCGCCTACTTTATCAAAAGTTTATAGAAAATGGCCTGCCGGCTAAGATAAGTTAAACAGCGCAGTCCTAGGGACTTATGGTCAGTACCTCCCTCTAAGTTTCTAGTTGGATTAGAGTTCAGCATGATATTTACAACATGTTAATTCACAAAGCTTCCCATAACATTGCATCATTGATGGTCAGATGTAAAAAGGCAGTTAGAGCAGATGACAGCTCCCCTGTGGCCAGAGTAGGATGTCCAAGGTTCCAGACCTGGTCCGTTGCCTTTTTTACCTGGCCATAGATGACGCAACCTTTTCTCAACAAGTAGGTACTCAGGAGATAGAGAGTTGAAAATTTCTGTAACACTGCAAATATTTCCCAGACAAATCCTTCGATTCCAGAATTCAAAATATATGAGTAAATTGTTGCACTATCATGGAACCCAAGATTTTATTTATGGTTGGTTTTACTTAAAGAAGAAATCCTCAAGAGACAATCCATCATGTCAGATCATCAGATGATATCAGAGAATTAATTTAAAAACATCATGTATTTGGAGAACACAAAATGATAAAAAATGGAAAAGTTAACAAAATTGATCCACATTCAAATACTTCTGAACAATGTTAACAATGAACAAATCATTCAGATATTTAGGAAGCTACATAAGTTATCAAACTATAAGTCATAAAACACAATGGTATCTAATATCAAAATTTTTCTTCAAAATTTTATTACTAACTCACATGAATTTGATACCTCTCAAACCAAATTTTATTAGAGAGTTGATTGTTTTATCCTTAGCACTATTCCAATAACACAAATAAAAATTATGAGAAAACATTTAAAGTGACTTTTTAGTAGGTTCCCCCCCACCCCTCATCTCAACCTTAATATAAGTTAGCAAACATTATTTCTTTAGCAAAATAATAGTAACAATCTGAAGAACATCATTAAAAGTAAGAGGTTCTTTTCACTAATTAGAAAATATTTAAATAAATTTATAGCAATATTAATAACACAAAAAACGTTTTTAGGGTTATCTTATTAACAAATCATAAGAACTTATTTCCTCACAATACATGCACATTAAATTACAAAAAATATCTAATGACACACTTATAATTATTGTAAGTATAATTTTATTCATTAAATTTTTTTATTTATTTCAAAAGAAGTCCCAGTTACTAAATGAATGCTCTACTTTTTAAATCAAAAGTTTTTATCCCAACTCTTTTGGTTTCCCAAGGCTGTTTCTTAATTTTTCAGTCAATTCTTTTACCTAACAAGACATGAGGAACACCAAAACAGGAACAGATTAAATATGCAGAAGAAAGGGGCAGAAATAACATGCACTGAATGGTTAAATGTTTATTAAATTTGAATCTTGAGGAAAAATACATACAATAAATTTTCTGTTTTCCTAGTAATTCTATGTCTCAAAGCAAGATTTTAATTCTACTTGATTCTCCCATGGTAATAATTGATACCGGTTTTGTACATCAGGGGTGTTCAACTGATGGTGAATAGAGCACTTCAGACCTAACAAGACAGTCTAATAACTTTGAACATCCTTTTCTAAGCATTAAAAACTTTACTTGAACAAAGAATGACACTTCAGCTATCTATTTTAAATATTTTATTAATCTCTATTCATATGCAAACTACACAAGTGCTTTATTTCTCATGGCTATAATGACACTGAAAAAATAAAATACTGTACTTGTTTACAAACAATTTATTGCAATGTTGTGCCCAAGGCATTTCTTTTCACTTTATGTGAATGCAGGCCAACCAGGACACCCATGATGTTCACATGAAGTATTGAATTCTTAAACATAATATGAAGATGAAATGAGCATTATTTTCCAGTGACTTATTTTAAAACTATGAAGCTATAATCTTGTAGTGAAGAACTCTGTATAATCTTAGATAGTACTAAAATAAAATATTGGTGCACTTCCATCGTTCACACAATGCTCAAAAGGTGTAGCAGTGAATAACCTTGAAAACCTTAATGAAATAAATAACACTACTATTTTCAAGTATTCCATAACACAAATATCATTCAAAATTTCACATCATAATAATAACCACCATTGACGTGGTGAAATTCTGAACAAGGGTTATGACTAAAGAGGAATTGGAAGCAGGATGTGAATGTTCTCATTTAATTCAGTATTCTTCTTCAGTGGTTTCAACAACACTTTCAACTAACTTGATAGGCACTACTCTAGCAAGTTAAAGAATTGCTTTCAGAATACTTACAAAGAAAGTCGGAAAAATGTGTAGGTAACATATTCTTAATACCAAAGAATATAAAAATGTAGAAAGAGAAATTTTATGATACTAACGTGCTAAAAAGTGTTTGAGATTTCTTATGATACTTCAAAGGTATAACATAAAAGGAAATTATTTCAATTTGCACATTAAAAGCACTGGCATCAAAATTAACAAGTCATTAATCTATTGTATTCTTGAAACTTATTGATATTCCCCCATTAGATCATCTTCGGTTGAGGTGCACTAGCACATAAAGCACTGATTATTATTTAATGTTATGAGTTCTCATGTGTCGATTCAAGTTGCTAGTCCCTAACAAAATATCAATCTTCAACACTTTAGCACACACACAACACTGAACCTGTTTATTCGGCACTTCTTTAAAAAATTTCCATATCCATGATCTACGCCTCGAAGGAGTGATAGTATCTGAAAACGATGCAAAGTAAAAAAAATAAAATAGTTGATACCATGTAAAAAATAACAAGTAGTACTACTATCAAATGAATGTAAATAATAGGTACTTCATAAGTGTCAATAAGGAATTTAATATTCAGAACTATGAGGCAGGAGAAGTTTTTAGTAATAAATATTTCATAACACCACATCAAAGGCAATTAAGCCTAAATATCAATACAAATCTGAAAACTCACGAATTTCTGAACAAACAAAAATTGAATACAGCAGCAAAATAAACTGAACTCTTAATACACTGTAGAGAACACATTGATTTTCACCTCTTTCTATATAACGTGAATTACAACAGCACACAAATAGTATCATTATGAATATTGCCAACTTAAAATTAATAATTTTTGAGGAAGTACATGAAAAATCACTCTAGGTTAAGCTTCACTATACAGGTAGGTAGGTGCAGTATTATTATCTGAGTAATATACAAACATGATTTTCACATTCTATAAAATTATCCTTCTCTGTAGGTGAATTTTGACAATGGTTCTAATTATATTTCCTGAAATTTTCTTGTATATTGTACACAGTCTTATCCTCTGAGTATTTCCAGAGAAATGTTCACATTTAGCATTTTTTCATCACTTTGTTTTAGTTCGTCCTGAATCTAGTGAAATATTAACTTTTAGTCGTGAATATTTCAGTTCATTGGCCTGTCAAATCAATACTTGACACACAAGTTCCAGACAAGCACAGATAAGAAACAATTAAAATGTCACGATAAAACACTCAATGATTTCATAAATTTTTTAGGTCAATTTTGAATTAAGCTTGTTTTAATGAAATATAACACAGCATAACATTTTTCGATACTTTCAAAACAAAGAGTTTATCAGTTAGAACTTAAAAATAGGGTTATCAAAAAATTAAGTGTCAATAATAATTTTTTAACAATTAGTACATCAACAAATTTAGTGATGCAAGAATACATTTCGCTTCAATAGTTTTCTTTTTGAATTTGATAATACCCTGACCTCAAATTACAAAAATCTAACCTACGTAAGTTAGATAATGTCAACGGTTTCACAAAAAATACAAAACTTAAAGTGGCCTATCAAATTCATATATATCCTTGAAAGTATTTTAGAAAGAGAACTTTATATTCAAACATGGAAAAGTATTAAACATTTCTCTAGAAATAATATACAGGAACATTAAATAAAAAACAATACAGATAAGAGTTGATTACCAAAATCTGGTTAACTGCATTCTACAAACAGTAATATTATTCCCACAAAGCACCTTAAACAAACTAAGGTTAAGATACACAAACACATGTACCAATTCATGATATGGATTCACGTGATGTTATGAATTTTCATGTGTCGAATCAAGTTACTAGTTCCCAGCAAAACATCAAACTTCAACACTCTAGCACACACACAACACTGAACCTTTTTATGTGGAACTTCCTTAAAATATTTCCATACCCAAGATCTATGCCTCGTAGAAGCCAATGAATCTGAAAATGATGAAGTAAAAAAAATAATATAGGTGATGTCTAGGAAAATTATACAAGCGACACTACTTTCATTAGAAATAGCCGAGTACTACAAAAGCAAATATAAAGCATATATTAAAATAGAGAAAAGTGTTGTCACTAATATATTTGATAATATGATAAACTTAGAAACTGTTACAAAAATGTAGAGGTTCTAGTACAGTGAAATCGCAAAATTAAATTAGTAAACAAATACACAACAAAATATAAAAACATTTTCTAACTGATATTGCTGAAATGATTCAGGCAGTAAATACGCATTATTAAAATAAATAAATTATTGTAATATGTTGGCCACACACTCCACTTACTTAAAAAAACTTACTAAAAGTGGAGAGTATGGTCAATGAACTATAACAATAATTTACTGTAGAGACTCCACTTGAATTACCAAAGCATCAAAATAAATGTTTTAACCTTGATTAACATTTACTTTTTAGTAAGAATATGTTTTGAGGGATGTATTCCAAGTATCTAACATATTAAGTGTTTGTGTATCTGATAAAGTTCCATCAATTTTTTCAGAAAATTGAAATATGTTAAAATGTCATGTCTGATTGAAGCAGTGACTCAATCTCACAAAAATAAGGAGGAGTTATGGATTTCAAAGACAGTTTTCTATCTTTAAAACAAATACACTTCATCATGATTCTCAATAAACACAAAGAATAAATCCAGAAATTAAACTAAGATGAACTTAAATCTTACACATGAACATAAAATGAAAAACCAATACAAAAGATCCAAGGAAATGTCAAATCAACAAAAATTGATAAATATTTATCATACTGTAATAAGCATTTCACAAAATTCTTCAGGTCAGAAAAATAATTTATAGTTCGATCAGACAGACAGTTGTGGAAGGCAAACGGGTGGAGTAGTGGTTAACACCTGTGCGATCAATGCAGGAGTACCAAGTTCGATTCCCGGCTCATCGCCATTTTCACCACACCGAAAGTTATCACCTATCTTCTCCACATGAAAGGTACACGGAAGAAAAATATGCATAACGAACCTTAACACGTAGGTACATGTGAAACTGGTACTTAAGTGCACACAGCTTTGTGTGCCGACTGGTTCACTTTCTCCTATATGGGGATGTGTCTCAGGTCTTCCGGGGTTTAGGCCTTGGTGGAAATGGCATACAGTTACGGGAAGTAAACGGGTGGTGTAGTGGTTCGATAAAAGCAGGAAACTGGGTTTGATTCCTAGCTTGTCGCCATTTTTACATGACTGAAAGTTATCATATACATTCTCCACGTGTAGGGTACACAAAAGAAATATATGCACTTGTTTTTGTAGTTCTCTTTAAACCAAGATTTAATTAGTAAGTTGAATAGTAGTTTCACCAGCTACATTGTCGCAAAGAATAAGATAGCAAAGATCCCAAAAATAGATAAGAAATTTCTTTTATAGAATATAACTCGACAGTTTAAGCTTTTGATCAAAGAATTGCTGCTTCCAATATATTGGTAATTGTAATGCTAGAATAATAAGCTTTGTTCTGTGACTGAATTGCATTCGAGCTCTTTTCAAATACAAGTCATACACTGAGTAGTATAGATATTATAGAATCTGGACTTTTCAGATCTCAATACCAAAGCAAATTTAATTTAGTAACTCATCGTAAATGTTGTCTGTACCCTCCTTATACACTTGGATTAAATGTATAATGAAATATTGTCCACTATCAAGTATTTTTTGGCAAATTTCAAGTAAGTTTTCAGTTTGAAGCATTGATATTCATTAACTTCATTTATGTTATCACAACATGTTCAACTGTTCTCATTTGTTTTCCTTAGTTTCATGAAATTTATGTCTCTTTAAAAAACTCAATTTCGATTTCTTGCCAATGATCTAACTGTTAACACAGAAAAAAAATTTACATTTTTTTCACAATAGCATAACCAAATCTCCTTCCAGGGCATCACATTCAATAAATGGAACACAACAGTTCTTAGAGGAAACAAAATCCTTACATCTTCATATTTGACACTTAGTCCTTGTAAAATATGAGGATAATATAATTTCCAAACTAAGTAAATTGTGCAAGATATTCTGAATTCTTGACAATATTGTAAAACCACAAGTTTCCCAAAATAAATATCTTTCAAATGTTTATTTGCTTCCACAGTACAGCCTTACATTTTGTTGCCACTCAACACAGAGCATCCAAACTTTAAGAAAAGTGATAGTTTTTCTAGGAATTCATGTAATAAATTTATTGTTGACTGTGAATTGCATAACCTTAATATTATTGCATAATCTTAATTGTATTAACATTAATGAATTAGTGATTTTTGTCATGACTGAAGCTTTATAATAACGCTTGGTTTTATAAACAAATTCCCCAGTTCAACACACCGCCACTTCAAATAAAGACAACATCCAATCGTCAAAACAGGCTATATCAATAGGAATCTTCCTGTGCAAATCTTTTCCAGAAGAAAAAGAAGAAACCACTAGATTTTATCTCTTCAAATCCACAGTAAAAGCTTTCCACTGCAACATTCCACTGCTTCTATAACGTCATGGAATGTATTCATTTCCGTAAAATAAATTATATCAGTTTTCAATATCCCATAGACCGGTTTGAATCCGGCCCCCTTTCCCATTAACCTGTTACCATGAGGTGTGGTTACCACAATTTTATATATGTTTCTGAACCGTGTCACATGGATATTCATTTTGTCAGTGACAAAGACACATTCATAGGTCTTCTGAGAACACATTCTATGAAGTCAATGTAACAGCAATTTTATAAAATAATATAAAGTTTTTTTTATCATTAAAGCTACAAACCACGATGCATATACATCAATTTCTTCACCTCAATTAAATATCGATAGTCATACTATTATAAGAAAAGTAATTCAATTATAAATATAATTGAAATTTTACTGTGCTGTAAAATAAATGATTTATATTACGAGCGCCATCCAAATTGATCAGTAGGTAATTAAATGGTGGTTCTAGAATGTCTAAATTAACTGCTGGCAAAGAACACTGTTATATTGAAGTATAAGTTCGAACATAATACTGTGAGTTCATCAATTTTGAAATTCCCTGCATAGTTTATTAGATCATTGTTATTGTAACATTAATAATAATAGATTAAAATACAAAAATTACTTTAATGCAAGATTCACTTTGTTTCTTAATATTTTTATAGTTTCGCATTCATTATATCAATCATGGTCTAGGGTTTTCTCCTATTTTCCTTCAGGTACTAGGACCGGTATTGATGGGATAGTCCCTTGCTTGCTTCCAAGAGTCCATGTCCTCCACATGGCCATATGCAGTTTTAATTGCTTTTTAGCAATGAATAATATAAGCAATGATTACATTTTGAGTACATTATGTTCAGACAGATAAAAATACTACAAATTCTCAAAAATAGGAATCTGGGGAGAGGTATTTGTGGCCTAGTGCAAATCAACTTTATACTTCAAACTTGGAATAAGTGCATTTCTAATTAGAAGAGCACCACAGAGGCTATGTTCTTATTGTAAATTATCCCCATAATGGGACAATGGAAATTATAACTTCACTTCACAGTAATTTTGTAATACAAATATAAAGGATAAATGTATTGGCATCTCTCATACATTCACAGCAAATGTAATATAGATTTTGATTCCCAGAGACTAGTCCCTCATTTTTAAGCCAACCTGGTGCAAGTCAATTTTTCTCAACTAGCAGCACTGAACGACAACATGGATAAGGTTAAATAAGCTCCCAGAAATGACACGAATTGAAAGGTGAACCAGAATGTGAGGGGTAAAAAAATGTAATACTTAATAAGATCTATTATAATGATACACAGAGTATGGAATTCATTCTGCATCACAGAGTATTTTTATGTAACAATTCAACCATTTAATTCTATTAAATAATTTTGTTTTATATTAATTTCAATAACTTAAATACAACAAATAAATAAAAAATATAATAGTCATTTGATTTAATTAAATAATAAGCTTAAATAACTATTTCTTTTGTTCAAGGTTTGGTCTAGAACAAGACAACTTAATTTGGCACCATGTTGAGGTTTCATGTTCGCTTAGTCATAAACTTAATATTCACTTTTTTACTCAACATAAAGAGGAAATAGAAAAAAATTAAGGAAACTACATTTTCCAACTTTTACATCATGCTTCAATCAAAAAATATTCAAATAACTTTCCACAAACCATCACATCGAGATATAAAGAACTTTTCTTCTTCTTTTCATTGCATCAAAATTAGAAATTTTTGCACGCCAACAATTTATTTTGAATAATAAATGGATAACAGTATGTATTTATTACATAATTTCTTTTGTAAATATTAAATTCGCCACTGCACAAGAGCCTTTGATCAGAATTGATGGGATGGTCCCTTGCTTGTCTCTGGAGAGTAACTTAGTTTATTGCCCCCACATGTAGTCATACGCAGTTTGCAACTGCTTTTTTGACAATAAAGTTTATATATTTATTTTATTTTAAAATAAATAAGATTTATAAACAAACCCACAATTATAATATAGTATGTCATTCAAAAGCTATAACAATTTGGATCTTTTTGCTTTAAAATAAACTTTCATAGCACATGATTATTTCATAAATTCATTTTTATTTCTTCACCAACACTAATTTCCAAGGAGATTAGAATAACACATACATTTATTCTTTCCCAAAGTACCTAGTAAGAAAACAAAAATCATTACAATTAGTTTAATTTGTATTTGGATACTTCAAATAAAAGTTATTTGCTAAACAGCATTTCATATATAAATAATGCATTCTAGTATGGAGGGAAAGTCAGTCAATGTGAAAAATTTCATAGTAATTCAACACAAATAATCTTAAAGAATTTATATTATTTTTGTTCATTACATAACCTTTCCACATAAAAATTTAAAAAGATGAAAACAAACGATACCATCACTTAATGAAAGGTTTCAGTCAAAATACAAAGAAATGATTTGAAAACAAGGATGGAAGAAGTAGCGTAAAGTAGCAGCCATATAAGCAAACAACAAAATCGTAATTATCTGTGGCTCAAGACCATTATTTATGTACATTTTTCTGTTGAAAAAAGCAAAAACTTTGAAAGCTTTTTCAAATATACAAGACATTTCAAAGAACATAAAGAAAAAGCTAAAATATAAACGTAGGCAATACGCATTTTATAATGCTTTCTTGAGTAAAATCTCGTAAGTTAAACAAATTAATTAATTGCATTTATTCATATTCAAGACGTTTTCCACAAAATTGCATTAAGAAATACAACCCATGTTCTACTTTGTTCATTATAAGAATTAATTGAAAATAATACTTAGATTCAATAATGCAGTACTACATAACTTTTACACTTATCCTCTTTTATCATTTCCCAAATCTTACAAAAATTAACAAGGTTCCTTTAGTTGTCCCATTTCCAAAATACTTCACTTTAATGTGAAAAATACCATTTCCCTTTTCATCCCACAAAAGTGAAAAAGTGTAAATAATACTGCATAGTATAACAATATAATATTAGAAAGCAGATAATGATATTTTGAGCAGGAGGCAACATAGAAAATTAATTAACAGCAAGCGTAAAAGAAATTTTTGAAATTTTCTTGGCAAAGTGATATAAAATTATAATGATAGAGACAAAAGATGCAAAAATCTCACAAACATAAAAAAGTAAAATTATTCTAAGATAAGAAATGTTTCTAGAAAAATCACAAGTCATTCTTTGGTAGTACAGTATTTCTAGTAAGAAGAAGATATACACAAAATTATGTTGTAATTAGATTAAGGCATCAATATAAAACACCAATGATCAATTATTTGTTAAAATGTCAATCAATCAATATGTTAAAATAAAATAGTAAATTGACGTCTCAGGAAATTTTATCTAGTAACTTCATGATTTGCATAAATTTGGGATTATTTGGATGGCACTACTCTTTTTCAGAACAAATATATGACATGAATTATGATTTTTGTTACAATCTCACACAGTTGGCCGAAAGCCAAATATATATAACAATTAAATATTTCACACAACCACACACAAATTAATCTCAATCTAATCAAAATTCCAAGACAGACAGTTTTGGCCCTAATTGAGTCGTTAACTGAGTTACAAAACTGCATCCCCTTTCTCTCAAAAACCACATCCAGACAAATGTCCGACTAAAGCAGTAGACCATTTAATACTCTACCTTCAAAGTTAACCCAACAATAAATACCACCAAAAAAAATCAAGTATTCAAGGAAGCACTATCCTGCTATTATAATTATAAGAGCTCATAATTTTCTCCCAGCATTTTGTTTTACTTCAATTACATTGAAGTATTTTTTTAAAGAAAAACATCTCATAAATTTCAAATAAATCAAAAGACACAATTGTTTTGTAATTGTTCTGCATACCACAACTTCAATGTAAAATTGAGAAATAGAAAAGAATTTAAATTGCACCAAAATTAAATGAAATTAATAAAATTGTATGTTTGAGTTTTAAAAAAATAAAAATTTGTAACGTAGACTGAACAGAACATTATGGCCTTGGCATTTTTATTTCATGTGAAATTTTTGTTCATTTTTTGTTTTGTTTTACTTTAGAACAGTAATATAATGCAAGGTTAAAAACCAGGATAGACCACATTTTACAACAATCCCAAAAAAATAAACTTCAGGATGAAATAACCAAATTATCCTACTTTGTTGGTGAAGAGGTGGACAAATTACTTGAAGAATTTATCAGAACCTTGGACATCACTTTATGAACTTTCTTTAAGTGTCTTGGACATCACTTTATGAACTTTCTTTAAGTGTCTTATCATATTACCAGTACCCAGAGAATAGTCATATTTGAATTTTCTTTGACAAATACAGCATCTAACCACACTATGTTGTTCCTGCACAAAATATTTCCAGGACCAAGATCTACGTCTTCCTGCAGCCATTGAATCTGAAACTGGTACAAATGATCCAAATAGAGAAAATGAATTTTACGAATAAAAAAGATTTATCCAAAATTTTGTTCATAAAACTGAATTCAATGAATCTAATTACTCACTATATGATACAAATTCACATTAAATAAATAAACAGAAAAGGGCACAAAAGAATATTCTTAGATTCAATGTTATAAAGATAATCTGAAGTTAAGAAAAAGAAGAAAGACTTATGAGAATGGTCCTCGATATGCAGGCTATCGTAATATTGTTCCCCGACCACTCTGCTTTTAAAATTCAAGAACTTGTAAGAATCTAATACACTTCTTCAATCAGTGAGAATTTCATGAATTAAATAGAGTTTAGAAATGAAGTGGGGACAATGAGAATTAGATACACTATATGCAGCCAGTATGGTTCCTTCAATATCGATGAAACAATACCAGAATTTTTCCGTGTTGTATTTTAGTTAAAGATACTTAATTTAATTCATATACTGTAATACCACTGTTGTATGAAATTGTTCAAAAAGTAATACAAATGTTACTTTATCATACAAAGCAGGAAGGGAAAAAAAGGATGTAGTAAGTGATTAACTAATAAACAAAACTCACTTTCAATTACATTTCATTTCATTAAATTGTGGTAATCGAATTTTAGCCTTAAAATTACATGCGTGCCATAAAAACGCTTTGTTTTAACCAACACTTCATATTCTTGAATACTTGAGTATTTGAAGATAAGAAAAGCAACCCATTCCTCAGTAGGGTTGTTAAATTCAACACCAATTTCTTCCCTATACTCTCACCAACTGATGGATACATAATTTAGGGAGC
Source organism: Laupala kohalensis (assembly GCA_002313205.1). Lineage (NCBI taxonomy): Eukaryota > Metazoa > Arthropoda > Insecta > Orthoptera > Trigonidiidae > Laupala > Laupala kohalensis. The sequence continues at coordinate 1,422,157 of NNCF01126808.1, read as the reverse complement.
AATTTTTACAATTGCAGCTGGTATTGTTAGGTCACTTTTAATGTTTGTTAAATCAATAGACAGCTGAGCACTAGAAAAATTCGAAATGATATTTAAATGCAAACGAAGTGTAATATTTTCAATAACAATATCCACAAATGGTCTAAAATGAATGATATTGTGATTCATGCGCATAAATGACACAGAAAATCTAGTCAAAAATTCGTTCCATTTTTACCAGTATTCAATGTGTTGTATCAATAATCATTAATGATAAAATCCTCACAAAACAATAAGTTCTGTTGTAATAAGTAATAGAGCAACAGTGATATTGTTTTTCATACAACTAGATCTATCTAAATGTAAGAGAAATGTAGCAGGGAAATGTAAATTAAGACAAAGTGAAAGATTGCAAAAGAAAAAAAGAATTGAACATACCAATTTTCCGGTAAATTTTTATTATTTCAATAATAAATAGTAAGGTCCCAATAAGTTAGACAAAATAAAAATTAAACACACTAATTTATTTCTATCTTAAGAGCATATTAGCAATATAATACTGTATATGGATACTGAAGTACAAAAATCTTCAAATTTCACACTAAACATGTCTCCACAAAAATTCGTTCAAAATACACTAAGACATCTCTCACAAAAACATTGTCACACAATAACATACAGTCAAGACTAAACCAAAATTTCTTTTTCACTGAATTTTAGGAATCAGATGACATTGTTTCAAATAATTAATACCCTCTTCCACTAATTCCCATGATTTGAAAATCAAATCATCCTAAAATATATTAAACATATAAATATACACTTAGTAAAATACTTAAGGAATTAACTGCAGAGGAACTACAATAATATGTTCATTGAGTTTCACTCATCACTCGGTATTTTACGATACACAGTGTTCATCACTCAAATTAAATCCAATAAGCATACATTTTTGCCAAGCACTCAAAATCAAAGACAATGATTCAAAAAATTGACCAGCAGTTTTATAAATGGAAGTCACAAAATAAAATACAAAAAAGAAAATTTTGAAAAAATAAAAATTTATATTCTTTCACGAGTTTGTTCAGCTAATGGCTCACTAAATTTATTATTACAAAACACAATGAAAAATTTCTAAAAAATACATATTCCTCTCAAGAACAGCTCCAAAATAATATTTTTTGAAGTTTTGTAACAGGTCTAACGTATTAATGCCTTGTAATGATCATGCAACTAGGAGGACCCCTAGAGACGTGTATTAAGTTGTTATGAAAAATAGTGTCCCCCCCCACCCCAAAGATGAATATATAATTGTTTGAAACGTTCTTTCACAAACCAAGGTAAAAATTACACATACAAATTAAAAAACTAAAAAATATAATAAAGGAGAGCTTAAGTTACCACTGTTCAGTAAATCTTAAAACGTGAATAGCCTGAAAGACTTGCTATCACATCCTTTTCTGTTAACTGCATTATTAACACAATAATGTTCAGGGAAAATAATCAAGTCAAAGCAGCAACTTGTACAATTTTATGAATCCTAAGGTGTCGGCTCATATTGCTAGGCCCAAAAGAACTATCATATTTAAGCATTCTGTCGCAAATACAGCATCGAACTCTGCTTCCAGGTTCCTGCCTAAAATACTTCCAGGTCCACGACTTACGTCTTGACGAAGATATTGTATCTGAAAGTAGCACAAATAATCAAAATGAAAAAAAGCATTGACCGACATACAAATTTTAGATGATCTACATAAGAAGTTAGTACTTCTTATTAACATTAATGTACATAAGTAATGAGCCAATAGCAAAGAAAAAAAAATGTGTGTGCTCAGAAATTCTGTTTTTCAAATAATATTCCTGGCATGGTGTGACCAGCTAATAGGTATATTTATTTATGCTCATGGATTTAACAAGATTTAAGAAAAGCTTAAGTATTAAATATTATATGTCGTACATGAAGAGCAAGTAAAGTAAGTCTTATCAAATATCGTTTAAGATTTATAAGATATTACTTTATTCCGTACTAACTTTCTTGTAGGACAAAATCTCACCTCATTCCCATAAAAATGAAACACCATATACTGTTAGATATAGTGGTATCATACACCCAGTAAGAATAAGATATAGTGGTATCATCCAAGGATGTATTTGCTGGCACCTGGGATGCACTGGTGCAAAAGACCCACCCCCCTCCGGTACTACAATACTAGTTTCCAAGAAAAATATTATGATCTAAATATTTCACTGAAACTGGATTCTTATACTAATTTTATAGTAATATGTCTATTTAAAAGCCACATTGAAATGAAATAGTACCATCCCAGTAGTGCCTTGGAGGAAAAGAAGTAGAATGCCTTAGAGATAAATAAAACGATGCGAGACAAAACTATTCTCCTAAAATATTAGAACAAATAACTCGTTTGAAATGGTAGTCTTCAGCCCCTCCCAATTAAATACATCTTAGCATAAAGTTCCAATTAATAAATCAATGTTGATCCTCTATTTTCAAAATGAGAAATAGAACAATGAAGTAATAAATTGTATATACACAGACCTGGTCTCTATAGTAGACTATGCATCTTCTCATCTTTCACAGTTCAGAAGATATTACTTATATGACATGACAAATCATAATTCATAATACAAGCACATAAGAATTATTGGTGTATTTAGCGATGGGAAAAATGCAACTTGCGCACCTACAAATGCGGCAAATATGAACTAACACCACAACATTCACCTCATACAACACCAGCCTACGAACTAATACAACAATATTCACCTCGTACAATAACACACTAATACTATAGAAAATAGTATACGTCCAGTGCATGAATTAAATTTCCATCTCAGTTAATGAATAAACGACAATCATCATATAAAAGCAAGAAGTATATCATAAATTAACTGTGTTTCCTTCATCAAGAGAGTATTAAATGAATCGTTTCATCGGTAGAAAATTCTTCGTGATATTCTTCTCTTAAAAAAGAATTACATTAGAAAATGAAATGATTTTCAAATTCATCCACAAGAATGAAGGAAACACTACTTCTGTCATTTTAAATTATTAAGATAAAAATTAAAGATATAATACAAATAAAAACACTTGTCTACATTCCTGGTTTACATTGCTTTTCACTTGAAGTTTTAGAAATTAATGTGTTAATTATATATCATATCATCAAAGCTGATCAATGAAGTCAATGAACTACAATTAGCTAAAACATAAAAAATTAAATTTTACGAAGAATTCAAATATTTTTCTGGGAGAAGTGTCATGGTAATGACATATTAAAAGCCAATTATTAAAAACTATCAATACTCACAATTATTAAGAACTAATTGATACTGAAGAAGGATGAAAAAATTAAAACTTGATCAAGTAAATAGCATAAGAAAATGTGTAGGTTGCCAGGTTCGAGATTAATTTTCTACGATGCAATTTTTTAAATATTAACTCTTGGAAGAATCTAGTTTCTCATGAAGTTTCAATTGCAGTTTTAAGTACTTTGAAAACACATTGGAGACTTGGCTATTCAACACAATGAGTGATTAAATCATTTAAGTCTCCAAACTCTATAGACGGTAAAAGCAATTCTATTTAAAACTGATGAAAGATTTCTTGAAGTGTACTTTACAAAGTTCCGCCAAGCTTAGTAGGGAACTTTAGAGCTTCCTTCAGTCTTTAAGTTTTCAAGGCATTATACACAACTAAATGACTCCAATAAAGTAGACAGCAAAATTATTTCAAATAATGTTTCACACTTCTATGCACTTTTTCATACTTTTCGCACTCTCGTCATGCAAACTACATTCTTTGAATAAGTATGGGTTCATATGAAAGAAAATTGGTGATCTCACAATTTTTTGACATAGTAATGCAGTTAAGCAGTTAACCCAAGAAAGCTAACATAGCTCAATACCCTATACAAGCTCCGCCTTCATCGTTTTGTGGTCTTCATAGATATTTAGAGATTGTTTCTACTTTATTTGTAATAATATTATTTTAGTAAGTCTTTCGTAAAAATTGGATCGAAAATGCACGAAAATATTTATTTTTTGTTAGTAACAATGACATCTCAATTTTCACAATCAAAAGAAATTTTTAAAAAATTTTAAGGAAAATATCAAGAGAAGAAACTGAATGTTTATTATCATAAAGTCACATCACAAAAAACCATGATAAATATACAACAATCTAGTACACAAACGCACACTTAATTTTCAGTTTTGTAAAGTTAATTTTATACAAATTTCAACTCTATAAGATCTATTCTATTACATACAGATTATCTGAGATTTCTTGTAAGGATCAATGATGGAACTAATTTTGCAAAAGACAAAAAGCACAAGACATTAAAAAAAAAATGACAGTTCTGCAAAGTCTTTCAAATACAATGCACAAGCTAAAATTACTAATGAGAAGGAAGAGTTTTCTGGTTCTGACTTAAATGTAAAAATTAAGCATGGTCAAATCCTAATTTGCAAGAACATCTGCACCATTCCAGGAAGGGAAATGAGTGGTTCCTCTAAAAACTGACTGAAAGATCTTCTTAAGAAATTCAAGTCATCATTTAAGAAAATGAAGTCATCACAATATAATTAAAAAACAACAACAAAGTTCTCCAAATACGTCTTCACAAAGTTCGTTCATACCTTTCAGAGGAACGATTTTTCAGAATACTTCATAACCATTGTTAACCAAGAATAAATTAATTCCCATTATGCTGACAACCTAGCGATGGATGGAAGGACCCTCAATCAAATTTTACTATGCATTATCTGTAATGATTCATCTGTGGATTCATGAATAAAAATATAAGTATTTGTAACATCTCTTCACAAATCTAACAACAAAGTTGGAAAGGGAATACCAATAACAAAAATTTCTTATAGTGTGTAATGGCATGTTGAATTGACAATTCCAGTAGAATATATTTCTACTTGAATATTAGAGAGTGAATAAACAATCCATACAATGAATAAGGGAAAAATTGAATTTAATCAGGATAGGATAAATTTCTAACATTAGGCAATCTCAACAGAAGGGAAAGTTAATTAATCCAGGATTTGCTCATAAGAATTTTGCACATACTGTGTAGTCCATAACAGCATATTATATTTCCAATTCTTGAAATACAATTATAATTAACAATGCGTTGCACAAATGGCATCAAACTGTTTGCTAGTACTAGAATAAAATAATTCCATGTCGGTGATACACAACATTTTAACAACAGAAATTAGTGCAAATTCTCACATTTTTTAAATCCCAAAGAAAAAATATTAAAAAAATTTGATGGTTAAAAATATTTTATAAGCTTTCATTCCTATGTAATAAACAATTATGCATTTTAGCAAACACATTTCTTTGAAAACTAAAATAACGTGCACCCAGAAAGAACATACAATAAACAAAAATAACATGAAAATAATAATGCAAATTCTTTTATTTTGAGTTACAATTGTTTAACATCAAAGTGTACCAATATATGCGATGAATAAAGCAAAACACCCACCAATAAGAACACAAAATATGTTCCTCCATAACAACATTGATTTCTTGCACTTAAAGATAACATCAACAACAAAAAATTAACATGTAAGATGTGTATATGATAATTTATTTGATTATAGTTTTATATTTTTCACATAAATTTTTATTCTTCAAATAACAAATAAATGAGAGTCTGTATCTTTAAAGATAATGGCAATAAACAAAAGAAAAAAATTAGATTGCTTTTAATATCTCTTCTAAACATTTGGAGAATGTTCAAAAACACTTGGAGAATGCAGTTGAACACACACAGAAGAATGAAATCAGATTGAAATCAAACACTTGAGGTACATTGAAACTTATTGGAATATTTCTTTGGATATACACTAGAACCCTCTTAACCGGTCCGGATTTATCNGGATCAACCGGTCCTCAGATTAACCGGTCTATCCTGCGGATAAGTTTTTTCTCTCTTTCTCTCCTTCGGCATATCAGGTAGGTAGCGACTGAAACATTCATTGTTTGATGGAACTTTTCTGGAAAATAAACCAGGGTGAGGCGACGTTAGGGGTTGTGTTGTGGCGGACAGAAGCGGGGAAGGGGGGAGGAGTTCAACATTTTGATTCCTCTCTTGCTTGAGAGTCTCTTTCCTATTGCTTGATACGTGATTATGAATGTAAGTACATATGGTACAAGAAATGAGTTGCTCTCTTGCTTGTTAACCCATGATAACCTGATAAAATTGTAGGTTCCTTTTAAACGAAAATTTTTTTTTTTCCACGGGAACCTCAGATTAACTGGCAAAAAAGCATGAGTTTCGGTCATGAACAGACCGGCTAAGAGGGGTTATACTGTAGAATGAAATCAAACCCATATTGATAAAAAACACAAGAAACAAATCATGTGGAAAGTTTCTTTTTTAAATTCTTCAATTTTTAATTATATTTTAAGAGCGAATATTTGCAAGTATTCTTTCATGGTTCATCAAGAATTGAAGATATTTGTTCAGTAAACTACCTTTAATGAATGTCATGATAGTGCCGTAAATTGATTATGACAGGCAAAAGAAACATCTTTCAAAAATTCATAATTATTTATTATTGCAACAGATTAAGAGTCATCAATTCACAAAACTCCTTTAATTGTATCATTAAAACTTAGGTAAATATTGTCCTGTAAATTCGAAGCAACAATGGTAACAATAAATAAAAACTCCCAACAGTAAACTTAAACTTGACTTAAAATAAATAAAATAGAAAAAAGTGCTCAAAATATTGTTCAATATTATCTGTAAACCTAAGAAAATTCTATCCAAATTTGATGCATTTTGAAAATTTGATGGAAGGAAGAAATTTGAAATCAATAAGTTTTACGAATGACATTGCACCCCAAACCATCTTCATTCCAATGGTTTTACTAAAAATTGTTTTTTTAAATTACAATATTTATTCAAATAACTCAAATTTAATCCAAAACTACATGATCCAAAAAACTATAGAATCCCGTGTAGTTTTAAATGCAGTACCAAATGACGAACACCTAATACTGCAATATACTTGAGCATCCTTTTACAAAATCTGCATCTGATAAAGCCCACTGACTCTCTTATAAAATAGTTCCAGATCCAAGCTCTCGGCCCAGTTGCCTCCAATGCATCTGAAACTGGCACAAACGATTTTCAAATAAGTGCCTTCCTTATATTCTCTGAATTCTCAATAATATGTACAACATGGTATAATGATAAAAGTTCCTAGTTCACAGATCATGGCGTAATATACACTTCCCACACCCTGAAGTACATCCTTCTACTTCAATTTTACAATTAAAAAACACTAATTAATGTACATCAATAACATAAGGGTAATATTTACATCTCCAATAAGTATAATTATTTTCATATACACTAAAATACATACTTCATTCATTTTTAGTAACCCATGTACATTCACCCAAGAAAGGAAGGTACACTAAGTCTTCTATCAATGAGTATGAATTCTAGCTTCTCATATTTTACTTAAAATATTTCTATAATTTCATAAACAATATACGTCTTTCAGTCCACATACTTCAGGTATTATGAATGACCTGGTGATTTCCAAAGGCTGCCCTAATAAATCTTTTTAAATAGAAGAAAGAACCCTGATCTAACAAAATGTCTAACAACATTTTGGCCCTACTGGTACCATTTCATGTTTTTAAGAAATAATTCTCAAAACTTGCATGTTTTCTTATAGAGAGATTCTTTAAAGCAATAATAATTTAAATTCTGAAGTAAAAAGTAGTAGAAATCGTATAAAAATTTCATACACAAAATAACAGTCCCAAAAATTGGAACCTGGAAGATATAAAATTCTGACAACCAATAGTCACCATTTACTTGGGAAGAAGTACTTATGATGATTTTCAATATGCATTGTTTTAATTTGAGGAAGAAAATTAATGTAATTCAACTATTTTGGACACATCAATACAGTCTTAACCTGTTTAATCATATTCTGCATAGCGTGCTATACACCTGTAAAAGATGATTGAAAAGGCTAAGACGACTGATAACCACCAAAAACTTTGTAATGAAAATGAAATTTAAACATCGTCAAGAATGTCATGCAAAGAAGAACAACTTTTAACATACATTTGATCATAAACCAGTGTTAGAAATTTAAACTGCACAAAAACACTTATAATATGATCAACTAGTGTCTGTTCATAACACCTTAAGGCAACTAAGAATAACGTGTGGCAGATACCATTCTAGATTCTAAGTTCAATATTTATGGTTACAAAAGTGTATGCATGATATTCCTTCCATCCTGTACAAACCATTTGAACAAAGTGAATTCAACAGACTACTTTTAAGTTATAAAAAAGTATTGGCATTACATGGTGGTTTTTCATGGCTTTTATAATTAAACATCCTTAAGAATGAAGATTACTGTATTACAGTGGCAATAACCCCCATTTTGAATTCAGGATAACTCTCATAGATTCCTTTAGTCAAAGTTTATTTAAGATAATAAAATAAATTTGAAAACGTCAGGAATTAAAGATTTTACTAGAATTTGCTCAATCAATACAATATAAACTATTTTTTTGCAGATAATTCTGTAAATTCTTGTAACACATGGGACAATTCAATGATGGTCAAAAGATTGAGGGAATTTTTCAATACACTCAAAATACATGAATTTTTTTATTAAAATATATCAAATTTATGACATTCTTGATTTTATACTACAATATTCAAAATGATTATATCCTGTGCTATCTCGACAAAGGGAAGAGGGGTTGTCTTGAGCTATACCCAAGAACATGACCTCTGTATGCTAGATATTCTTGAATTTACTCAGACAAGTTTTAAATGTCTGGTATTATCCAAGAGCATTCATATCTCTTCATTTTTATTTTTTTTGCGAGTTAAAATATTTGTAACTGGCACCTCAGAGGGTAATATAACAGTTCAATTTAAATTACAAACGTACTTTACAACAGAAGGAAGAATTATCTCCAAGAATGTTTATAATCTCCATAAAAGGATAATCTATTGTGAACTTGTTCAGAAGTAGGCCCAATATTGTGTATCCTCAAATGTCGAATCATGTGACCAGTGCCTAATGCATGAATAAATTTTATCATTTTGTTGCAAACACAGCATCGAACTTTGTCCTCTGGTTCCAGTACAAAATATTTCCAGGTCCATGATTTACGTCTTGAAGATGTCACATCTGAAATTAGGACAAAGTTTCCAGAATAGAATATTTTCAATTTTGGTTATTGAATTTTTATACCAGAATGGGGAATGGAAAAAAGTAATATGAGAAAACCTCTCCTCACTTATAACCAAAGAAAACAATGCCATCAATCAGCAAAAAGCAATGTGACACTGAATAATGTTAAACATTTATTAAATCCAAAAATTTATCTTGTACAGAAATCTGTGTTTTATTGAAATTAAACAGTTGTCTTGTTAATATAAAGAAACTAACAATCCTCTACACTCAATTTATTTTATACATCACGAATAACTCTTTCCATTCAAGTTCCTTTTTTTTTTTGTATGGCAACACATTAAAAACTGACATAATAAAGACACATATCAGAGAAACCTTATACAGTATACAAGTAAAATATTATGTACACCAGTAACAAAAAGGGGAAATGTGCATCAGAGACCAGAAATTCATGGTTAGTATCTGCTGCAATTTTTTTCAAGAGATTTTGATAACAATTGTGCATCCGTGTACCTCTTGCTTGAAACCACTGGGCATGGTTGTACATGGACAGGTTTGGAAAGTGTTTTACCAGTATGCAGAGAACAGTCAAGCATTTAGTTTACAACAACAGAAATTTCTTTTTATTCATCACTTGAAATTCTTTAAAGATGTAAAAAATTGTGATGCCTGCCACACTTGTAGGAAATTTTGCTAGAGGTGTTTAGTGTTACAATCTTTAAGTTTGCCGGTACTTAGATTTATTCTCTACAAATCCTAATAGATGGAGAGGGAAGACAGCTCTCGCATGTTGATTTCAGACTAGTTTAAAACACTTATCTAAACAGAAAATAATTTAGTAATACTCAAGCAATATTCATTATGGTGTTATGATTAGGATTTCTAATACACTCAAGTATTAGATCTGTGTTGATAACAATGTGCAACATTTAACCAAGAAGTACTTTCATGTTGAGAAAGACATCCATTTTACTTAACCACAATCATTTCAAGCATATAAATTATCTTTGACACTGGCATCATCTTGCTGTCACATTATCATCAACAAGAAGGATATTATGAGGCCAGCATCATGCGCTGCCACCTTGACAGACAAGGCAGCAAGTATTTTTCTACAGTAAATTTCACTGACTTTTCCAGAGAATATTTTTGATTTTTCCTCAAATGTTTTGTAAATCATTCATTGCAATAAATATTGCAAATTAGTTTACAATAACTGTATTATTGGGAAATTGTTAACTAATAGAAACAATTTTCAAAAATTATGAAAATGTGCAAAAAAAGTTTCTTTATTTATGTGCATTATCATGCTAAACATAAATTAAACTCAAAATACTGATCAGCTGAAAGAAGTGTTGAAGAGTAAACTGAAGTGTATGTTCGCAAGTTTTGTATGGGTTTTAAACACCAGTGATATAATCGAACAGGTCAAACAGCACTGTTTTATGCTGATGTAACTGTATTTCTACTGAACAATTAAGACCCAAGTGAACTGGAAATGGATGACGGCTATACATTTAATGTTGAAGAACAATGCAACACTGATAATGACTTGACTATAAATGAAAGCAAAAGTATATAAACATATTTTTGGCTGAAGAAAAATCATTGCCTCCGGAATTCCAGAAATAGAACTGGGACATATGATACATAAGAGAACTCAAGAGGACAAGGTACTTAGAACAATTAGCTAAGGTTGTTAAGTTCTGAAAGGACTAAGTCAAATTAGTGACAAGAGTAATAGTATAAACTTCATACTTTGCCCTTATAGAACACATCAGATATAGCACAACTGCACAGGGCAACTTATAAAAGTATATAACCTAGTCTCCGAAAAGATCAAATGAAGATCATAAGAACAATTGAAAACCTAGGATCTATGGAATTGTGCAGAGATTTTAAGGCATTGAATTCTCATATTGGTATTGCTCTAATCGCTGACACTGGGCTCTATAAAAAGTTCTCAACATAAACCCAATTCTACTATACCCAATATACAAACACAAATATCTACTATGAAATTCTAATGGATATTGACTCCCCACCATCTAGCTCTTTTCCGGCAAAAAATTTAAAAAGAGTGAGAGAAGCAGGACATCAATTCATTTATTTGCAGATTCCTCAACTAAATGAAAGAATAAAATAACATAGAAGAAAATGAACAAAAACCATCTAGTGTGATAGTTGTAAGCTAGCCCTTTCAATAAATCTGAAGAATTTAAGAACTGAAAATCTCTTAACTTCTTGAACATTTTAATGCAATATTGATACAGCTCACTATTCATGCAATCTGATGCTAGTATGACCTTAAATGATAATACTGTTATGGGCTCTAATGACCTCGGTGTTGACGAGCCCTAAAGCACCCCCCCAAAAAAAAAATTCTGTTATATTAATATCATGATTATAATTAAAAGAATTATTTATTTATTAGCACTTCCAGAAGTGAGACCAATATTGTGAATCAACAAATGTCGAATCATGTGACTTGTGTCACCAGAATTTACAAATTTTATCACTTTTTGGCAAATACAGCATCAAAGATGGTTCTTTGATTCCACAACAAAATATTTCCAGGTCCATGATTTACATCTTGAAGGTGCCCAATCTGAAATTAGGATAAAGTTCCCAGAATAGAATATTTTCAAAGCCTTGATTAGAGGAACTTCCATATCAGAAAGGAGAATAGATGAGTAATGTGAGAAAATCTCTTCTCACTTGTAACAAAAAACAAAAAAAGTCAATGTTAAGAAGCGATATTACACTGAGAGACTTTTATTTATACCAAAAATTTATCAAGTACAGAAATCTCGGTACATTCTACCGTTAAAATTACAATAACCAGTGAACATGATGACAACAATCCTCCTAAGAGTTAATTTATTACATTCCATGAATAATTCATTCATTTTTATTTAAATGATATAATAAATACTAACAATGCAATATGCCACATAAAAACGATTTGTACGGATTAGCAGAAGTTTAAGGACATACCTCCAGAAAAACCTGTGAAAAATGTCAGTGTTCCCGCTGTAAAATACATCAATCTTAGGTTTGCGGAGAGAAAAGCTCTACAATACTTTGGTATTGACACAGAGGACTTACTATTGAATATTTTGATCCAGATTGAATGATACACCAGACTGAGTCAGTTTGGACAGTCTGATATAAAAATCATACAATTTCATTGGGATTTAAAATGAATTTTGTTTCCTTTCTTTGGGGTTTTAGGGATTGCCAACAGATTTAAAATGAAGCCATCCAGACTACAATACAGGGTTCCTCAAATGAGCTATACTGACACCCATTGTGACACTTCCAGCGCATCACCCGTTGTGACACATCTGAGGTGAAATGATTCGCACGGTTTTGCACATGTAGAATGGAGACTACCAGGGATGAGGAAAGGGGTATGCACATCACATCACTGGTCTACTGTGCAATTTAAAATAATTTCTTCGCAGAAAAATCACATTGTACTAACAAGAAAAATAATTTATATAAATCGATTTTTTAAGGACAAAATTAGGGAATTAACCATATGACCTTTTATTAAATTATTCTACATTTTAAAATTAGTATAAATAGTAAAATAAGTGAATTTAATAAAAGAGACATTTAATTCACAAATTCCATATAAAACGGTAGTTTATACAAATTATTTAAAAATAATAGTAAACAAAAGAAAAATGATTACAAAAAAAATTTTGTCATTGGGATTTGTGCGTAAAAACCCTGAAATATTACTCACTCAAACAGAACTAAATGTAGGTCTTGATGCCCTTCTTAGAAGGAACCAAACCAGAATTAAAGACTGCGAAGTAGAATTCTTATAAGAGCTAGTCAATACATAAATAGCCATGGAGTCCTGAAGCATTAATTCAGCAGTGTGAAAGTGATTCCCATCTGTGTTACTTAAGCAATTCCTCTTGATCACATACAATTATTGGTATCAGTGCACATCATACAAGTGCATTGCATCAATGGGGGAAAAGTAAATGACTTTTGAACATATTGATCCTCTTATTAAAATCTGAACAGAGAAAGCACTTCATTATCAGCTTTTCCTTCAACCAAGTTACACGGTGCATTTATCTATAAACTATCAACGGGCATTTTAAGTGTCTATGCTCTATCTCCGCAAGTTGAAACACAATACATTATGCTCTTATTAATACCTTACAAGATTCTCGCAAGTTGCAGAAAAAAAGGAGAAAAGGTACATAACCATACATTCCTTCCACAAAACTCACTTTTCAGCTTCAAAGTTGCATTCTTCACAAAAATTATTTCAAAATTGAAAAATCTATTATTTTTAGTCTCAAGTGAAGCAGGAGAGAGAGAATGAACAGTAAGTTATCTAATTCCACTTTAGGGTTAAGATGATGTTAAATAAAAATATTTTAGTGGATATGAAGAGCCAGGTGCAATACTAACAGAAAACCGTACAATAAAAAAATATAAATGACAATACATCTTGTGTAAACATTAGAACACAATGAATTTAATATACACGATACAAAACCAAGGAGGTACTAAAATGCCACATTTCAAACACAAAAACATCTCAACACATTTCACACACAAGGATAAAATAATTTTTTCATAAATTTATGGTAAAAATATTTTAGATCTTCAAAACATTTGGAACAAAACGTTAATGTTTAGCACAATAATTGGAGGAACTCATTAAAGTGTTGACAGTGAAGGGTAAAAAACATTCTACACAACTTCATAAACAAAGAAACTTACACAATGATACATTCAATGCAAAACAGTTTTACGGAAAAGTTTATGGAAAGAATAATTTTACATACGAATAATGAATTAATTCATTTTAGTACACTTTTCACTGTATTTTGCACTAAATTTTGGTATTATGAAAATAAAAAATAAAGTTTTCAGGGAAAATAGGTAAAAACCTCTCCTCAAAAAAGCCCAACAAAATAAGCATAACAGGAATGACAAATGGGAAAAATAAAATTAAAAGCCTGCACACAAAGAAAACTACTGGTGCATTTCTATAACATTTCATAACCAAAGATAGTAAATTACTAAACAGTCAAGATTTGGAAAAATCCTGGAAGTAAGCATATTAACAAGAAGAAAAAATTAAACATAAATACAACAGACTGAAATAGGGTTGCCAAAAATGATACAGTACAGTGTTTTCAAGAGCACACAGTGATACAATTAATTTAAGTCTCCAACTACCTTCCAAACATGCCAGAATACACTTCAAATGTAACACTCGAAAATTTTGCTGAGTACAAACTAGATTCATTCTCAACTTGGAAAATAATGTTTCATAAAACTCCAACACTCGAAATCCATCAACTCATCATGAATAATATTCAAGAAACTAAAAAAAAAAAATTACAGAATTAAAATAACAACTTTGAGGCACAAATTGCTTTCAATAAAGCACTATTTCCATCTTTCCACAAGTATTTGTCTGCATGTTGAAAAAAACACATACAAGACTATGATTTTCTCTTTTAATAAGAATGAGAACTTCAAAAGACAAATCCCACTTGTTCTCTTGCAGTGAGGTAGGATTCACTGTAGTGGGGCAGCGAGATAGGATTCACTCGCATTGGGATTGGCATGTGAAGCATGACCAGATCCTCCCGACTGCCAAATGTTATGGCTCCTCAAGTGGCTTATCATACCAGTCGTGTTTTTATTGGTATAGTTCACAATTTTTGAGCAAATTTTACATTGAACCTTGTTGCCTAGCGATCCTTTAGTAAAATATTCCCAGGTCCATGATTTACGTCTGCCTGGAGTCATTAAATCTGAAATTAGTATATATTCATGTCATTATATCAGTCAATCTAAGCAAAAAACAGAATTATTTGCATATTTACATTCAGTGTTTTGTAATTACATTAACTACTTAGCTTTATGACAAAAACTGCCACTAAATATTACACATATATTAATGAAAAGTCAAACTTTCAAATCGAACTCTTTATAGAAATACATATTTCAACCAGTATTAAATTAATCAAATATGGAACTAATAAAACATATCTTAACTATGATTTCTGTCCTCCTTTTTCCTAACCGCTACTTAATTTCACCACAATATGAAACACCATGCAAACCATTCTGGCAAATTAAAAAAAAGAAGAAGCAAGTTCTCAAAATAGCTTCCTTTTTATGACAACTACAATTTAATTCTGCTATAGCAAATAAGTACTTCCAGTTTTAACTTAGAAATTTAAATGGAGAGTTGAGGTACTTCATCTTATACAATACTGTTAATACCTCCCTTCCAGAAAGAGATAACTCGAACTCATAAAAAAATAGAAGGGCAACCGTACCAAGTTGGAGGTGAACCAAACCAGATACCAAAAGAGAAGTAGTAACATCTACCTTTATATCTACACACTATGCAGCCAACCAGAAAAATAAAATATCAGTTTTTACCTTATTATAAATTAAATAGTGATAAAAAAGAAATTCTAAAAGACAATAATAAAAATTTGAGTACCTGGCACGGATGTGCAAGGTGGTCTGTCTCAAGTTGAACTACGATAATGGACAATACGAAGAAAAACAACTAATCGGGCAATTAAATTATTGATAGTTAAGTATGTAGTTTTCAAATGACTGGCTACCATAAATCAAGTGTTTTCTAAATGGTAAGATTTCTTCTAATTTTCTAGTNAAAAAAAAAAAAAAAAAAAAAAAACAGAGAGAGAGAGAGAGAGAGACATTCCTCTCACTATTAATCACATCTACAAAAAAATTATTTGCTCAAAGAGTATGATGCTTAAAATAAAACAAGAGACTCACAAATGAATAATTTTGCAAGCTTTCTCTATATACTAGGATTTGAGTGGAACAGGAAACAACGGGAACAGGAACTCATGCCTAGAGCTATTTCCCGAAAGCAAAAATTCAATCAATTTGTTCAACACAACGATAGAGTATAAATACTGTCCCATTAGGAAAGTTAGGTCATGCACTGATTGAAAATTAAAATAAACACAATTCTTCCTGTAATAAACTAAGAGTTTGAAGAATTCACTAGAGATGACTTCTCTCCGCCGCATGCTGACAATCTTCAGTTGATCATTTGAANCCCCCCCACCTACAAAAAAAACACTTTTTGAACTAAGTAGTTTTGATTGTTTTTTGAGAAGTTTGGAACATTCAAAAAACCAAAAATTATAAGCATTAAACAAATGTATTCAAATCATTCAACAGCAGACTTTCAAGTTTTAGTGCGATGTCAGAACAAGAATTGTTACACGACGGACAAAAACAGATGTATTCTCAACACATTTCAAGCACCTTGTCCTTGATTACCTGTATGGTGAACAACAGATACAACATAATAGACTAACTACTACAAGAAACAACCATAATATATAATCAAATGAAATAAATTATCGAAGATTTACGACCTTAACAGACAAACAGTATACAATTCGTGATTAAAATCTCACAATGGTTTGACTTTATACTGTTGCACACAATATATATAATTCATCCATTAAAGTCTTTGATTATTTATAATAAATTTTTCTCAATTTCTTCTTTCTTTTACACCTTTTTTAGATTATTTTCTGAAGTACAGTCATAAATAAAATTGGTAAAACATTGGCAATTACTATACAATAGAAGTAATTATTTATGGCCAAACTCAAAAAAGAATCCAAAATAGTTATGAAAATCTTTCTCTATGAGCTTTGGAATTGATTCCAGTTAAGCAAAACTTGTTAGTAAATGTCCTTGTGTCGCCAATCATCATTTTCACCTATCTGGTAAGAATTGGTGCCAAAACTCATTATCTCCTACAAAGGAAATGAACATGTGTGCATAAAGATAAGATAAAGGTTGTCAAAAAAGCAGTTGCAAACTGAGTATGACCACATGGGTGGCAATAAACTAAGTTACTCTCCGGAAACAGGCAAAGGGACTGTCCTATCAATTCCGATCAAGGGCCCATATTGGGGGACACATACGAGAAAAATATTTGAAAGATCCTTCGACACCACGATCCAGTGATTGCTATTGTCTATTTTCATAGTATCCAAAATAAGATATTAAAAATACAGCAATGCAATTATTATAACTTTCTTCATACAAAACTCTTGGAATACTTTCATGTTTTGTAAAAATAAAAAATAAAAAAAAACCAACAGCAAACAAACTTGAAATAAGGAAGGGACAGTAGGGATACGTCATTCCACATATTTTCCACATCAACAAATAATAATTTTTAAACATACTTCTATAACAATAAAATGATAAACAAACTTTGACTAAGAAGTCAGAACATGAACATTTTAGGTTTCCACAACACCTATACTCCCAGTTTTCTCTGCCGCCCCCCCCACCCCCCCCATAAACATTAAATATCATGAGAATATTTTTCTTCATACAAACATTATCAAGTTTTAGCTACATAATTTCTCCCATGAGTACAGTGCCTGAAGATCATAATTCAATTTAAAAATAGTAGGGAATAAAACATGGCCATTTTCAGGTTATCTATAAAACTTTATTATCATGTACAGATTTTTAGAGTCAATAAAAAAATATTAAAAATGTCAATATATTCATGAGTGAAACATACTAAAAAAAAAAAACAATCAATATTCACAGAAGAGTGAACACTTATAAAGGGGAAAGTGCATCAAAAGGTCGAAGAAACATGGTTGATTAAGCATTCTTGATGATAATTCACAAATTTTACATTTAATCAGTAAGCAACTTTTCTAAAGGAAGAACGATAATTAAAAATTATAAGTAATAAATGATTTTGTCATACTGTCCTTATTTATTAATGCAAAAGACTGTTTCATCTTTAGTGCCTTGAGCCACCTCTTGCCAAAGGACACAGCACTGAAGACTGCCACAGTCTTTTGCATTAATAAACAAGGACAATAAGTCAAAATCATTTATTACTTGTAATGAACAATTTGTCAACATCAGACAAATTCCTCAAAAGATAATTAAAAATGTAAACTCATATATTCTTAATTACATTAAACAGTGTTCGTACATTAATTTGGTCAAGCATAATCTATGGGAGCTCTAGTTGTAACAACATGCTTGCATGAGGGATAAGGACTATTCAGAATATAATGATGTTTACGTCCAAACAATGACTTATTTCATGAAGTTTTTCAAATACTGACATTGCCTAAACATGGAGAATAAAAAAAAATTCTAGTCTTCGACACATCATTAGTGATATCAATAAGCAGGGCAAGAGATGCGTCTATTTAGACCAGACAAAAATGCAGTTAGGCCAAGAAGAGATGAAATACACAGTTTTCATTACAGGCATTCAAAACGGCAAAAAATAATTATTATTTTTAATCAAAAAAATTGATTTTTTAAATTTAAATTTAATTAGGTATCATGTATAAGAATAATTAAAAATAACTGTATGAAATAAAGGTCAATGAAGACAAGTATTATGTCTTAAGAAACTTAATGAAAGTGAAATAATAACGTTATACACATTTAGAATTTTGTCTCCAGTCTTATGGCGAAACTTCAAAAGCCTTTATTACTAGTTTTTTGTTTTCCTATTAAATATTGTTTAATGTAAAACATTTTGCTACGAAACACAATCAGGCGATTTTCTCATTTCTATAGAATGTTATTCACTTAAAAAATGCAAAATATTTTGTTTAATTTAGTCTCACGACATGCGGGCATTTGTGAAGTTGAACAATATTCTCACGCAAGTGCTACAATTATTTATTTTTAAATTTAATTTATTTATTGTAAAAAATTATATTTGTTACGAATACCATTTGTAAAGAATCACCTGATTCTTTCCCAAAACTAATTATTGTATTTTAATTTAATCAATTAAAAAGACAATTAAATAACAGGTTTTTAATTATTATAAACAAAATTGTTAACTCTGTGGCAGCAAATCTTATACATTTCCTTAAATGACATTTGATCAAATATAATATACAAACTTGATAGAAATAATACTAGAAAATAACTAATATCTGCCATTGTTGCAATATTACCACGGTGGTATTATAGACTATGCTCGGTAGATCTTTTTTGGTCGATTCTGTTGACACATCAGGACATTCCCACACTTGGAAGAAGTTGTTACTAAGTCAATTACGAAAGCCAAAAATCTATATAAATGTGATATTGTGACAGATAATGGAGCCAACATGAAATTGATGAGATCCAGTATGTCGAGCTTGAATGTTGATGTGATTGCATACAATTGCAGAGCACATTACTTGAAAGTACTTGCAAAAATGACATGTCTGCTGTGACAAAACATGTCGAAAAAATTGTCAAATATTTTAGGAATAATCATTTTGCCAAAGCCCAGTTTAGTAAACACAAAGAAGCTTGTAACCTCGTTCTTCCGTTGGAAATTCGGTGGAGTTCAATGTGTGGCTGTTTAGAAAAGTATAGACAACTGGTACACTTTGCTGAAGATATGTGAAGAATATAATGACAAAATTGATAGTGAAATTACAAACAGTTTCATATCTTTCAATTAAAAGACATGCTCAAGACCTACTCTCTACCCTGAAGCTTATTTCGCTTGCTTTAACTTGAATTCAAGCAAATGCGCATTCTGTGGACATTTGGAAAAAATTACTGAGTGAATTATCACCAACTTTAATACTGAACAAAAAAAATTTCATAAACATATTGAAGAATCTATTACATTAAACGAAAAAGCAGCAGCATTTGAATACTTGACATCCAAATTTGGTGATGTGGGATTAGATCTTTCTACAAAGATTTTGAAATTCCAACTTCAAACAAACATTTATAGGCACACTTTACCATAGAAGTATTGCGACTAGTTTATCTGCTGCCGAATGGTGGAACAGTATGCAGAGAATGAAAAACGTTCTTTCACGGAGGGAGAAAAGAATTGTTATGCAACATTTGTCCACAAATGCCTCATCAGCAAGTATCGAATGGATGTTTTCGACATTCAGATCAGTCCACTCCAAGTTAAGGAATTGTTTCGGGACAAAAAAAAAAGCCTCAGAATTAGTTTTTCTATATAATCTTTTAAATTCTTAAATTTCCTTTGTTTGTAATTAACAAAATATGTTTCATTTTGTTTCTTTTTTTTCATATAATCTATATGAAGTCTGACAAAGATTGTAACTACAATATAAAATGTGTATGTTACTACAATATAAAATATAAAGTGAGAGAGAGTGTATATATTTATTTATATATACACACACTTTATATTTTATAAAGAAACATTATTCTCTAGTTTAAGCAATTTCAAAAACCATGTGTTAATATAAAATGTAAAACACAAAATAAACAACATTCTTGATTTAAATCAATGCAACCCTGCAGGTTTTTGGTGTATTTATCACATTAGACATTAAATGCTTAAGTGATGATTGCTTAAATTCCATAAAATTTATCAGCAATGGATAGGTATTCATACAATTCAGATCCAGAAAAGATATTCAAGATACATGTGAGATACAATAAATATTCTCAAGCCATCAAAAACGTATACAATTTAATTTCAAAAACATATACAATTTAATTTCAATCTTCAAAAATGCTTCATTAGACAAGCCAGCAGGTCAAGCAGAAGGAGAATCAGCAACATTTCTGTACAGCAATCTAAGTCTGTTTCCACAAATTATAAAGTTTGCACACATATTGCAATGGCACTAGTCAAACACTTCACCATAAAACTATGTATGGCAATCTTAGTTCTGAAATAAATATTCTAAATTTTTTAAGAGCTCGGCTATACACCAGAGTATCTTAAATTCTTTTGGATGGCAACACCCTTACACCAAAGAAGTAACACTATAAATACATTCAATATAAGATAACCATAGTGAAGATAGATAAGGTATGTCTCCATTGGTGTAGGGAGAATTTCACATTGAAGTGTGGTCATTTGAGTTGTTTAACACAATTAACAGCAACGGTAACTGTATATACATCAAGCATTCTACCTTTAGGTATGGCCAAATTCAATATGAAGTTATTTCCTCAAAAAACAAGATCTAATTTTTTCATATTTTCTAATTTTACACAACAATTTACAGATATATATTATCGACTTAATACATTTGTATTTATAAAATTTTCACAATGTTTTGTTTCAAGCTATAATAAGGTGATTACAATTTTTATAAAAACATAGCAACATGACCTGTTTCAAAATGCTCGCATAATGTTGGATATTAGCAACAAGAATGAATGAACATTGCAAAATGCAGTTGTATACATTCGATAATTGTTCTGTATCCAATCTTAAATTTATACTATGAAGTGTGTTTTAAATGAAGGAAATTTCCAATATTTATCTTTTCAAATTAACTACTTTCTTTATCGAGAATCCTGACCTTACAATTTTTTACTTTGAAAATCACCTTATGATGAAACAAATAAGTGTCAAGGATGTTGTGAAATATATGTAATACAAATATATTAAAATACAGGTCTGTAAATGGCAGAGTAATAATTAAAATTATAATGACATACAATAGACTTAATGTAAAAAAAAATTACGATAACATCCAAATTTTATAAGTCAAAAGAAAACAAATTAACTTTTTTCATACACACAGTACAAAATATTAGTCAATGGACAACTGCTCAGAGTTAATCAAATATGCCACAAAAAGTTACGTAAGAACACCCAAATTTCACGATGTTATACCACAATACGATGTTAAGAAACAAGGAGCTTCATTATGACATCAACTTAACATTAAGGAAGTGTTCAACTAATAAGCAAAGATGAAGCCTTCATTTCAAGTTGGGACCATCAAAAATAAGGACCTCAACTCGGCTAATTTTAGTAGATGACAACGGAAAGTTTTAATACTTCAATAATTTATACTAACCAAGTTTGACGCTCTAAATCACAGTATAAATGTAATTTCTGACTGTTGGACAACTTATTTCCTATCATTAGACAGAAATTTGATACACTATAAAAATAAACTGCAAAGATAACTCATTTTGAAGGATATAATTAGTTATTGTGGTACATAGATAACTAATATTCACACATAAGGAAATTATTGGACTTTTCTCTACAATCTTAGGAATTATTTAATAAAATTATCTATATTTTCAAATCTTGTTCTATTTAAGTAAAACTTACCAAATCAAAATAAGAAAATGTTGCAATCAAAAATGCTATTCAAAACTATCCTGAGCAGCAAAGAAGCAGTACAAGAAATATGGTTGAGAGAGAAACAAATTTAATGATTTTTGGGACCTTGTAAGGAAAGTTCCGAGACGACAGTAATGATGGTTAACCTTCAAAAATAATTCAATTTACCTTAACTTTTAGAAATATTATGTTCTATAGAAAAATTTAATACAAAACCATAAGACAACACAGGTCATACATTATAAAACTAAAACAGCAATGTCAACACTGATGGAGATCCACAGAACAAAATTAATAATTAATCGAAGATATTACTTCTCAAAAATTCTCAGTTCCCACGGCTATAAAATTTATATAACACAGAAAATTATAATGTGTTATTTTTTACATCCACACCCCTCCCTCATCAGGCAATTCAATTCTTTTTTGTACTTCACCGAATGTCACAACTTTTACAAGATAGTGACAGAAGTGGATGTATGCCATTAGGCACAATGATGTTACAAGGATAAACCATTGTGTTAACATCATATAATTAGCAACAATAAATCCCTCATAAAATTCACCTTAGTGTAATTCTCACATGAGGTGGAGCAATCTTCCTCTCTAAATAATATTAATGGCTAACTAAATTTAACACGTTGACTGCCATGTGAATTGCAGATGCTTCACATGCTTGTTCTACATGTATTGCATATATTGTTGAATGTATACCCATCATGCTTTCAAAATTAATTTTAGGATTCTTTCAACATTAATTATGGTATTCTAATATATTAACTGAAATTGAAACAACTATTTCATTTCAAGAATGTTTTTTATCCTCTTATATAATATAACCATGTACATCACGAAAACATTCAAAACAATAATATTTGTCACACTGGATGCATTTCAACCTAGTTTGTTTAGCCTTTCTTGCGGCATATGGCCTGTCATGTTTCTTCACCAGTCTGCTGTAGCAAGAAACGCATCTTCTTCTTTGTTTGGTAGTGATTTCTTCTAAATCATGTTTCTCTTGGGATGGTTCAGTTGCTTTACTTTCTGGAACAGCTATTTCAAGCAGGGATTTTGCCATTTTTCTCAATTCTGTGACACAAATATTACAATCTACAAAAAACCGAGAAGATAGAATCTGTTAGACTGAGTCAGTACGCCAATCTCCAGAATGGTTCATTAAAATCAAGGTCAACTAATTGACGAGATTCCCGAAAATTGAAGTTGCATTGTCAGAGATGCTTACACTGTTGTGTGAGAAATAAATTTGCTTGGAGGGCCACGTGATGCAAGGGTGATTCATGCTTCTATTCTAGAGAAAAAAGACAAAAATAATATCCTCTATAATATGTTTCACAACCCCTCAAATACAAAAAGTGATGAGGTCCAAGGCCACAAAAAAATGTTTATTTATGTGGCAGTCAACGTGTTAAGAATAGACAAAGACATGATTATTTTGTGTCCTGTACAGAATACAGTCATAAAACAATATTTTTTAGATAAGAATAAATTCCCACACTTAAAAGTGCAAATTCTGCATTACCGAAGAATTTGATTTCACCTTAGTAGCTACTACACAGACAACAAAATTTATTACCACATAATGAATAAAACTTTGGCAATCTTTCATCACTAAAATGAAAAGATAAACATTAATTTTCTGTGTTACACTATTTCAAGAATTCCAGAAAAAAAAAATTCTTAAAAAGTCTCTCACCACACAACTCAAAATACTTTTTCAAAAGCGAATTCAAATACTCAATGCAAATGCTTAACTTTCAAGTAATATTATTATATAGCTTTAATACATTACCACTATAAGACTTCACAAACAAGTAAAGTTGAATGGATAAACAAATGAAATAAATCATTTTTGAAAAAATAAGTTTCTCAAAATTAGAACTAATTTTTTAATAAAATGTGACATTAAGATATAAAATTAACACCACCAAGGTGAGAAAAAATAATATAAAATGTGTCGCTCAAAAATACATTAAACCACAATAAACTGATACACTTTACCGATGTAAATACCATGATAGTCGTTCAAATTTATGCAAACAAACTCTGATTTGGTTAAATTTATTTGGAATATATTCCAGTAAATAGCACAGTAACTTTGTAACTTGATGAATTGAGTTAATGGTTTGTAAAACATTTTTACACAATTATTTTCATAAGGATAATAAAAGAAACAAAATAAACAGTTGACAATATTTTTCACATTCAATCGAATACCGAGGAGATCCAGATAATAGGGCCCTGACATCCAAAATTTCTTACAAAATATCATTCAGGAGAAGATTGGTCCACCTCGAGTGATAATCTTATTTTAAAAACAAATGTCAAACCTCACCTATATCTCTGTAGGTGCCAACTGGCTGCTGGGGAGGCATCTCATCCACAGCCCATTCTGCTACACTTAACCACGGAGCAAAACCTACACAGCACAATAAATTATCATGTCAAAAACATCATGTTTCTCCCAAGGCCTACTTTGTTATAAAAATGTTGTGTTCTGGTCAAAAACACTCATAGTCATGATTCTTTGCTTCAAGAAATTTAAATTCAGAAGAGAAAAAAATTATGAACGGAAGCACAGTTTATTAATTCACTGAATATTAGTTGCAGTAAATTACTTTATTGTCCTCAATATGGTTATAGACAGTTAATAAAGGCTCTCTTGAGAGTAAATTATTTATTTATTGTCAGTCTAATTGACTTGATGTCTGTGTAGTGCTTGTGCAGTGTAGCAAAATCTTACTTCGCCATCGTCCATGAGAGTAATAATACTTGTACCTCGCGTTACGTTGACAAGACATTCGATTTTCTAAAAACTTAAATCTAGCACCCATATCGGCCATCAATTCAATTATTTGCTCGTGGCACTATTGTGTATTTTCTGCACCGAGCGTGTGGAATGAATATTACATTGCATCTTAGTTTGATGCGTTATCAAATTTTATTTCTTTACAGCAAATAGGCGCTTTTGTGACTACTATAAATATTTATTTGGATGTAACTTGAATTTGTAGAAGTTGGCAATATGTGATAGGCAGCCGTGTTGCTTAATTTTCTGCAAAGTTACATGACTTTGAGTATAGTGAGGTACACTTAATCATTAAAATTAATTATTGTTAATGCTTTATTACAAATATAAAATTAGAAACAGCTATATTTGGAGTATTTTAAAAATTGCTAATATTAGAGACAAGGTGCTTGAGAAACGCCTCGGCTGATGTGGAGATGTCATGAGACGAGATGATGAGCTTATGACAAGTGTGTAGGAAATGGAAGAGGGTGGAAGTGGATAAACAGGCCACAGACGATTGGTTGGGTACAATTAAGAACATGAAAGCAGAAAACATAGATAATATAATGACAGCGCACCAAAGATGGCACAACAGTGCTAAGAGGGATGGCCCCAATTCAAATAATGGCCAGGAGAATAAAGAAGAAACCTGATTTACAAATATTTTGCAACTACACAGGTATTAGGGGAGGTTCAGCTCTTAACACAGGAAATGATATCACAAAACAAGATCTGTGAGCTCTAACACATTGATTAATACTTAAGACTATATTTTTCAATAATCGACAAGTAATTTGTAGTATTAGGGGTAAAAACGACACCTTAAACTACAGGAATATCATAGTTTAATGAAAGAATACGTATAGATATGCAACAACAAAATATTGAAATCTATAATATGCAGAGGAAGCTGTTTACAAAACTTTTCCCTAAAAGTGTAAACGAGCGTATTAAACAAAATCATAATCACTTCAAACCCTGATACATCACTACTCACACTGAAACATGCAGATTCTTTGTATCCTTAAGAAATCTATTTCATATTCAGGCCCTATTTTGTGCCTGTGTGCTCCAGTACAAAAACTAGTGTGGCTTGAAAGGACTACTTTCTTCTGTAAGCGTTTATCACATAAAATTGGGGAAATTCCTTCACGTGAATTAGGAAAGGTATTATATTGGTCTACAGATTGGGTCACTTACGAGTATTCTGCATGTTTTCAGTTTTTAACTAATTTACTGCAACCATTTACCTGGTATTATAAACAATCTTTTATCCAGAAAAAAAAAGCATTGCTTGTATAAATTTATGAAAAACAAAAGGGTATCTACAGTCAAAAACTACCAAAAGCAGAGGCAGTATAGTTTGAATCAGATATAGTACATAAGAATTTAAGTTTGATACCAGTGTTGGAGAAAGGTTTCATCAGAGGGACTAAATGAGGTTTCCAGCCATTTTCTCTCACCTATTCCAGATAAAAGTCGCACCCGTACTTTAAACTCCCCAGCAACTTAACATCTGTCATTTCCAAAATCTTCATCCCATAACACATGGTTAGACAAGAGTCAGCCAAATGGCTTAAAACTTTCAACATAAAATGAAGACAAAAATCCTCAAGACAACAATTTCATATGATTCAAAATCATCAAGTTTCACATCCAGGTGGCATTTTGATGAAGCTTCTGGAATGTTTTAAGAGACNTGGCATTTTGATGAAGCTTCTGGAATGTTTTAAGAGACACCCCTTCTCTTCCCTTCCCTCATCCACAATTTTCATTTTCCTATCATTTATAGAAATTTTTCCTATTATTTTGAGTCCCTTCATAATTGCTGTGTTTGGAACATAATTTTCAGCTCATATTTATGATTTTGTAATTTGGTGACATCTTGCACAGGCTTTCATAATAAGGTTAGGGCAGCAGGTTTCTGAAAATTTTCCAAGTAGTCAAAGCATTCTGTGTTGCATCAGTGAATATAAGAGTTAAACAAATTACTATGATAAAAATTCTGTGAAAATTTTATTTTTGTTTTTGAATTCATTACTTTATAAAAACGGCAATTTCATACATGTAAGAAATGTATAAATAACTAAAAAAACACAATATACTCTGAAAGACTGTATTCAAACACCATTTTATCATGGTAGCTTTGACAAGCATAAGAAAAAGAGGTTCTTCAGTCAATAGGTAGTACACTGAATGCACTACTTTAAAATCTTAACATGTTTCTCAGGACCATTTTAAAATCAATAACTTTAATTCATTGAAAGATTGAGATTCGGAAAAAAATACTTCAGAAAATCAAGAGAGATGATACAGAGCAAAAACCGGGAAACTAAAACTACAATACAACAAGCAGTAGAAGGTAACAGAAATTACTGTATGTCTTGTAGAGGAAAATCTCCCCAAACAATTCCTTATTGTTATTTTGTTTTGTTTTAAGCCCATTTGGAGTCTAGATACTCTTTATCCTTTTCCGCTCCCAAAAATGGACTTACCTGAGCCCTGATTGCTGGAGCCATCCTCATGCGAAGGTCCAGACCTCGGCTCACCAACATAATCTGAATCGTCCAACACCACAGAATTTTCTGTAGTATCCTCATCACCAATATCTTCCACATATTCAGTCTTTGGTTGTAGTAATATTTCAACAGGAGGTTCAGTCTTCACATTAAGTTGGTGGTTCGAAGATATATTAGCACTTCCTAGCCTAGGGGAGGAGGATCTCTCAGCTTCTCTAGAAGTCCATTCACTTCTGGCAGATGGGGCAGCAGAACTCATAGACGAACTTGAAGATGACGCAGGAATAGACGACGATGGAATAATAGAAATGTCTGCAATGGGAGGTTGGCGAGACTGACCAGATTGAGGGGGTATCTCTCTCCGCTGGTCCAAACTTTCCACCGATACCACAGGGAGAGGAGAGTCTTCTTTGTTACTACTAGCAGAAGGTAACTGATGTCTCATTCGTTTACGAGGCGTAGGAGAAACACTACCTGCCCTATTACTCCCACTGGGAGAAGAAACTTTGGCATTAACAACAGAATCATTGGCTGAGCGAGAAGAACGAGGGAAAGAGGCAGCACTAGGTAATGTTTTCTGTGCATCTACAACATCGCGTTTGTGACGAGGTCTGGTGTTCTCCGCTCCACTTTTGCAACCTCCAAGACCTTTTATTTGCAAAGACTCTGCTGTCTCAAGAAGAGCTTGTAACCTATCTTGAGGAATATTAACTTCACCCCGGTACATGTAGTCCATCAAAGCTCGAAGCTCTTTAAACTTAACATCCTTCAAAATAAGAATGGGATGTTTCTCTTTGTGTTCACTGAACAGCAACTGCAGAAAAAAAGAAAGCAAAAAAGTAAGGATTACTGAAAATCATAACCTCTATCACAATAAATAACACGAAAAAATTAATAAAAATACCTATTAAAAAGAACCCAATACATTTTTATGCTGACAGTGTCAAAGAACTTAGTTAATAAACAAAATATCTAAGAATAAATTCAACAAAATTAAAGTATAGTGAGACTGACTTCGTTCTAAATACCCTTCAAACATCTAATTCTATTTTAGCATAAACGCCAATACAGTAATTTCTTTCACAGAAAGATTTGTTTCCACTCTCCTTCCATCAAATAAATACTGCAAAACCCACCAAACACTTATCTCACATCTTTTGTATCTTGTATGATTTCCGAAATAAAATATACCACACAATTGCTTGTGGTCGAACAGTCATGTAACTGTTTCGAAAACATGTTTAATGTACATATACCAGACAAAGACTCAAACTGGAGTCATTGAGTTGTGTAAAGATTAATTATAACCTAATTCTATCTAAAACCGATATTCAACTTAAGCAAAAATATTTGAGCACTAAGTTGTTATTGAAAAGGGTATAAACTTACCTCGAAGTAAGGGCTGCAGGCTGACAAGACAACCTTGTGAGCTTTCAAAAATTGCCCTTCAGCAGCCAAAGAGCAATCTACTAATGTCCCACTCTCTAGGAGAGTTTCAAACACTGTTACTAATGTGTTTTTATGGTCATTCCATTGTAGACGAAATTCATCTTCAGATTCCATTTTCTCTTCAGTCTGGAAATAAACATCACATCAATGGGCAGAAAAAAATGAAATAGAGCAGGATGGGATTAATAAGAAATATTTTTATTAATCAGCAGCTTTCAAACTTAATTTATGACCGTTCAATGAACAATTAGTTTTTAATTTCGAAAAGAAAAAACTTAATTAAAGAAGATCTGATGGAGCTCACTCCATCATGCTGAGCTTAAAAAAATGATCATTGTGGAGGCAAGAAAAAAATAAAAACAACACACAAAAATGGAATAATCAGACATTCGTATCCCTCTGATAAGCTTCAAAATAAATATTCAATAAATTAAAGTAACTTGGGTACATATATATCAGAAAAAGGGAAAACTTGAACACTGGTGAACAAGAAATATTTTTGGCATTTAAATATTTAAAGTTGAATAATTTCCATATTATTTGTTATATTTCTATTATATTTGCAATTTGTATGATTTATATACATTTCATTTTCTTATAATGAATCGTTTATATTAATTAATTTTTTGATTTTGCTCTGTATATATTAGCGTTAGGTTTACCAGCCTGCATGCAGATTATTTCTGCATCTCTGCAGGAGTATTTGACGTTCATATCACTCTTATTTAGAAATACGGTAATGAATCGAACTGGAAATTCTTCCAGAACCACAAGGAAATGACAAACTCAATAGAAATAATGATAAAAAAGGTCCATAAAAGAGACAGTATACTTCTTCAGATTAATAATAAAGGAAAATTCGGTAAATATAATTTGTCAACTGTGTACATACTGGAAGAATAGATGGGGATCAAGATCCTGGGAGTCATTTAACAGTTGACACTTTACTATAATTATGAAATAATAACGCATGTCTGATTTTTCTAGAATGCTTAACAAATGAGCTACCACTTTCTCTAATTCCAAAGAACCAAAGATGGTGATGGTAATGCTGTTCAAAACAGTTTCAAATAATAGAAATAACACAGTTGAAATTAATGATTTCTTTTTCATTTATGAATCAACCAAGAAACCACCGATTCTAGTATTCAACAAGAGCTGTAAATAGAATGATCACAACATATACCATCAAGCTAAAACACTACCTAAACTTTTTCAGTCAATCAGGACTTTTATTGATTTTTTGCAGCAAAGGAATATTAATCAAGTAAAAACTAGATTTGTATATTGAATAAAATACTTTATTCCTTCCCCAAAAATTTATTTCAATTGAGAAATTAGATTTACTATTTCTGTGATAGCTACAAACCAAGGATATCGCTTGTAAAAATCCCACTTAACAAAATTTCCACTCATGAAATTCTAACAAAAACTTCACAAATAACTTAAATAATAACTGCAAATAGCTATTAACATATAGCATTTCAAAAAAAAGTGTAGATCTCAGTGTTTTGTTGCAAACTAATAAAATCCTACATTATCCCTGAAATCACAAATTTGATGCATACTTAATGACGTCTCAAAGCTTATCGAAAATAAACGTGAGGAAGTCGAAATATCAAGAAAATCAAAATAATTGGACTGCCACCGATATCAAACGTTTCACATCCGAATGTAAAATCTCCAGCAGAGCATACATCAATAAAGAACATTGTTTACCTCAACATTAATGTATTAAGAAAAATAAGAAGGAAAATTATAAACTTCGAGATTCTAGGGAAAGCGATAAAAAACGTTACCAATACACCTGTCACATGAACCAAAACTACTTTTCATAACATAATTCACTGACCTCTCGTGTTTCCGATAGTGGAATACTATTGGCATCACTCATGGTAAAAAGAACCACTCAGCAAAACTTCGTTTCTCGCTAATACTGAATACAAATACACAATAATAAAATAAACGCATCTATCACAACTACCCTGTTGAAACGCTACAGGCGATCAAAATGGCCGAAAACATTAACTTCCTTCAAAATGAGCCACTCCGGCGTTGACGCCGATACTCACTAGCGCATTCTTCAGTCTGTCAAATTGTATGCGCCGCAAACTCAAACGCGCAATTTTCAAATTAACTTGGAAGTAAAAAGATAAGTAATCGCTTTCTCTAAACAAAACAAATTAACAGAATGCATTTAACTATTCCTTCACATTCTTTACTGTTTTTTTTAGAGAAGGTAAATAGTAAGAGTATTTTAAGAAAATAAATGGAAGAAATTTCCGAATTTTATATTTTGTTAAAGGAATTGAGAACCACATGACCCTGCGGGTTTGCTGTTAAGTTGAAAGTG
Source organism: Laupala kohalensis (assembly GCA_002313205.1). Classification (NCBI taxonomy): domain Eukaryota; kingdom Metazoa; phylum Arthropoda; class Insecta; order Orthoptera; family Trigonidiidae; genus Laupala; species Laupala kohalensis. Next base: position 1,390,682 of record NNCF01126808.1, on the reverse strand, counting down.
AGTCACAAAACTCATCTGATACCAAGATAAACCAAAAAAAAAAAAGGGGGGGGGGTTAATTTGTAAGTTATGGATAGTTCATTGATTAGCCAAAAATGTTTAACCAGAGTTAATTTTTATTCATTTATAAGCGAAAGCTTAATTTATAAGAATTTATTTGGACAAGGAGAGCCTGTCACTCGAGTTTCGACTACCTTTCTTTCTTATTCTTTTATTATTAACCCAGAAGTCTGCAATGATCATGTTTTTTTTCGGAAGCAATGTAACAATATTGAAAAATAAAACATTTATTATTTACAAGAAAACGTGTCATAACTGCATCTTTTATTAGTTCTTGATGATATTACGTTATATCATTTATTTGCTTTTCATTCTATTTTAAGGTTCGCTTGTGGTTTTATCAACGACAGTATACCGAAGTTAGTAGAAACTAGTGTACAAGAGGCGAGGTAAGTGAAGAATCTCTTCGCGCAGATTGTTGGCTGCGGAGGGGTTCACCCTCTCCACGCTGCTTCTGTATCTTTGATGGCTTGCGAGGTGGGGGGAGCTACCCACGCATCGCACCTTCGTCTGATTTCCTCACATACCTCGCCTCCTGAACTACGGCACAGGACTTGTTGCACCTTGTTTTCGCCCTAGACCTCCATTTAGGGTTTTACCCGGGTCAGACTCCAAGTGTTGGTATAAGTTGCGCAACGGACGTACTTAAACTCGACAGATCCTCAGGTAGAAGGATAACTTCACCATTAAACTCGACACAAGGATTAGGTCTACGCCGGTCTACTGGTGCCCGTCCCGCGAATCCCCAAACAATGGAGTCGGTTGGTAGTTCTTTCAGTAAATGAGTTGGCTTTACCACAAAAAAAAAATTTTTCTCCATAAAAAATTTAGTATTGTTATAGTATAATGGAAATCTACGCTTGAAATGATGACAAATGCTCATTTCACTCTTAGTCCAGTAATTAGGTGACGAAAAGAAGCATGTCAAGAAAAAAATGTTTTTCCCTTTCAACATTATTTTAGTTTTTCGCCTATAACTTTAAAACAACGCATTTTTAGAACAAAATATTCTTGGACAGAAAAAATGTAAGAAATTTCTAACAAATTGACTGTACTGTTTTGTCACCTAACGAACGAAAAATGCTAAATAGCGTGATTAAATTGACAAAAATTCTACAATGAATTTAATTGAATTATAACTTGAGAACAAACTTTTAGAGAAAATGTCTTCATAAGAAAATGAAATACATTAAACGTCCTACAAAACGCGTTATCCTGGATATTTTTTTCTGACAATCTGTTTATCCTCTTCTGTGCGTGGAAGTTTTGTGCACATTATATTGAAGAGTCGATACGTGTTATTTAAATGCATCAAATATGGAAGTTCTGAATTTTTATATGTTGTATATGATCAAGTCCTGATGATGAACCGAAATTTTCGACTTTGACCGAAGTACCAGAAATAAACAAAACAAAGAAATAAACAGTAAAATTTCAACATTTCTCAGTTTGCATGGATTTTAACTTTGAAGCAATGGATTTTTGAAATAAAATGCTATATCTTCTTTTCAGTTCTGTGAATTTACACGAGTTAAAGACCAGAATCTCGAACCATATTTGGACCACTGACACTCTGCAAGGAAAAAAGTACACGTTAACTCTACTACAGAGATGTGTACTGAAGTTCAACGCGCACAAGCGGATAAACATCGTCGGAAAAAAATACTCTGAAAAACACATTTTGTTGGACGTTCAATAAATTTCACTTTTGTATAAGGACGTTTTCTCTAAAAGTAAGTAGTTCTCAAGTTATAAACCAAATACGGGGAAAATAATTTTTTTGATCCATTTTACAATTCTTGTCAAATTGCATCGCGCTCTTAACCCTTATCCGTTCGTCTGACGACAAAATGACACAAAACATAATTTGTTGGAAATTTAATATTACGTTATTTAGGTTCAGTGGTGTTTCGCTCTAAAAATGTGTTTTCATGTTATAAGCGGAAAACTGATGAAAAAGAGCATTTTAGAAAATCTCCCCTCCTTTCTTGTTTTCCTGGTTAATTTTTTAAATTAAAAATTATCGAACTGCTGCTAAAAAGAATAAATTTTATTTGAACAAGAATGAATTCTTTATAATATTAGAGAAGCATCTGATATATTTTATACAAAATAGCTGACAATAAAATATAAAACATACTAGGATATTTTATCTCTAAGAAACATACAGTGACTGGATTTGGAAACTTAAATCTATTATTTAGAGAATTGCTTGAGAATTGTAGAATTCAAAGCTTCTAAAAATCAGTGATGTAGAATTTTTTCAATACAACTTGTACTTTTTTCTTATATTATTACATTATATACATGTTGTTCTTATATTTCTCAATTTTATATGTCGACCTCCGAAAACATGTGAGCAATAGCGCTCTTGTAGTTAACACCCGAACATACATTACTAACATAAATTCAACAATAGAAGAGCAATTCATGAGAAAACACCCTAATTATGAAGATAAAAGAACTTTCTTGGTTGAAAAAATATTTTTACGAAAATTCGAAGTTAAAACTAAGCTTTCTCAGCGGCTACCCCTTTTATTTCTGACATTCAGACGAATAACCAAACCTGCTGTTACAAAGATCTGTCTTATTGTTTCATTTGTATCATACTCTGCATAAAAAGCACATTTCATCATTTAGAGGGAAATAAATATTGTGTCAGAAATAAAACCTGAGCCAAAATGTTATCAAAAACCTAAGTGTTTGGTTCTAAAACCTTTAGTGCCGAACATACGAGGTCAGGCAAAAAGTAATGAGTGATTTTTTATTTACCAGTTTTTATTTTTTTCAAACATCAATGTAGTTCCCTTGGGCAGCTACACACCGATGGAGACGTTGTTCCCATTGTTGGTAGCAGCGCTGGAAGTCTTCAACCGGTATGGTCTTCAGTATGTCCGTTACACTCTTTTGAATGTTTTCTACAGTCCCGAAATGACGACCTTTGAGGATATTTTTCAGTTTAGGAAAAAGGAAAAAGTCACAGGGACTGAGGTCAGGTGAATAGGGGGGCTGGGGAACCACAGGAATGCCTTTTGAGGTCAAAAATTCTGTTATGGAGAGGGCAGTGTGACATGGGGCGTTGTCATGATGGAGCATCCATTTGTCTGCAATGTCTGGTCTCACGCGAATGACCCTTTTTCTAAGCCTTTCAATGACGTCTTTATAAAAAACTTGGTTGACAGTTTGTTCTGGAGGAACAAATTCTTTGTAGACTATTCCCCTTCTGTCCAAAAAACAAATCAGCATTGTTTTGATCTTCGATTTGATCATTCGCGCTTTCTTTGGTCGAGGAGAGTTTGCAGTGTGCCACTCCTCACTTTGCCTCTTGGTCTCAGGATCGTATTCAAAAATCCATGATTCGTCACATGTGATCACACGACTAAAGAAATCTTGCTCATTAGCGATTCTGTCAAGAAGATCAAGACACTTGTTTTTTCGATTGTCCTTCTGCTGAATTGTGAGGTTTTTCGGCACTATTTTGGCACAGACCTTTCGCACAGACATTTGCACAGACATGTGCAAATGTTCACTCAAAATTTGATGAACGGTAAATCTGTTCAAATTTAATTGTTCACTCAACATTCTTAATGTTAAACGATTTTCTGNGATCTCACAAGAGTGTTCACACGTTCGATGTTTTCATCAGTTTTCGAAGTTGAAGGCCTCCCTGAACGGTGTTCATCTTCAACGTGTTCTCTGCCTTCCAAAACTGATTTGTGCCAGCGAAAAACTTGAGCTCGGGATAAAGAATGTTTACCATAGGCCTGTTTTAACTTTTCAAACGTCACACTTGCCGATTCTCCAAGCTTAACACAAAATTTAATGGCACAACGTTGCTCCAAATTACGCTGTTCCATTTTGCTTGACGCACAACCAAAACACAACTTCACTAATATCAGTCACAAAAATCACGTAGTTAACGAAAGGAGTTGAAACTCGCACTTGCTCGCACTGAGCTATGGGAGGGTACTGATACACGTGCCCTATCAAGGACAACAGCGCAGCGTTGCCAGATCGCTTGTAGTGTTGCCAGTCTCATTACTTTTCTGCCTGACCTCGTAGGTGCACTATCTAGAACCAACGCATTTATCTAGTACGATAAACAAAATAATTGTTTTCCTTTCAATCATACGTTTCATGAAATCATCAAGAAAATTATAATTGGAATTCTACGCACATTGTTCTCGGAATCAGGGGCTCCCGAAACCGATACTGTGCCCCGAACTGACCTGCCTTACTCGTGCGCTCCTCCGAACCAGCTCATATTACGATCAGCAAGTCGATCGCGCACACTCCTAGCTCCTACCAACGCTTCTACGAGTATTTGAATGTTATAAATGCTATGTTGTGAAACATTTACTTTTATCCTTATACTCGTGATAAATAAAAAGTTGAGCGCCATAAACCTGAATGATTATTTTTACACTTACAAGCTTAAAATGAATTAATGAAAGGGATCAACAGTCTTTTGGAACAACAAACTATTACAAAGACACAAATGCCACATTGGCAACAACCCCTACACTGACCAGTAATTACCACTTTGCAAATTAGATAATTTATTCATTACAAACATCTTCGACTCTGGTTACAATATTTTCTCGTACTACAATCCTTCATAACACCTTTACGTCTTGATGTTGAAGCTGTGACCTCGTACCAGGATGTTCGGACTTCAGAAACTGTTCATACTAGTGATGCCTCGATACAAATGACCCTCAGTAATTATGAAGAAAGATGAAATAAAGTTTTCTTCATCATATTACTCGAAATAAAGTTCATTATACAAAGAGTTGTTCTCGCAACTACTTTCCCAATAGAATCACATACTATCGTATTGAGAAGTTAATATCTCACGTTCTCCTAACAGACTGAGAACAACCACTTCTCAACCTGTCTTCTTCTAGAAAAGTCTCTTTATCTCGTACTTGACTGACTGAGTGATTATAAGTGAGTGAAAGTTTTTCCACTTGTTTCTTTCGTGAGGTAAGCTTTTTAAAGAGTGGGGGGTGGGGTTCACTTTACATAGCCATTCGCTCTGACAACCAGAGAGGAATAAATTTCCATTGGCTGGCGACGTCACTCGCGCGTATTTGAAGCGAAATATCTGAGATGTCTCAATACATTCGTCAAAATTTCGCGAACGAATATTTTTCGTGATTACAATACTTTCTATATAACACGTAAAAACAGAAGCTTAAAACTCAGTAATGTCATGGTCGGGTTCATTTTTATTGGAATTATGTGTAGAATTCAAACAATTTAAAATAATGGGAATAAAAATGTTTAATTAATAGCGCTTTAAAAAACTCTCCAGTAAGTGACTCATGACATCCATTAGCGGCTGGTCGGTTGGCAGTAGGATGCGCGGCGGGCGAGAAGCTGTTAGAGCAGGTAGAAAGTGTCGAGTTTGATGGAACCCAAAAGTTTTAATACCCTGCCCCACTTTATGACCTTCAGGAAGTGTCGAGTTTAAGAACTCCCGCTCTCGCCCGGTAGCTATGATCCGTTCTGCAAACTATGGCTGTGTCTGTTAAAAGTGTGGAATGGTCGTACCTTCCACGAGAACGGCTTCGTCGCCTCTCCGACGTGCTTCGGTGGTCGGTGGGGACATGCGGTAGGTTAGTAGACGCTTCGCTTTGAAAATCAAATGTTAATTTTCCTCTTCTTTCACTCCCGCGCCTTCACTTTCGGTTCGGCAGTGAGAGCGGGAGTTATGTTGCACGGGTTATATCCCCTAAGACCACAAGGAATCGACAAGTGCCGGATATTAATGAAATTATGGTTGTCCACACCTTTGTGTCAAGGACTACACAGTAAACATTTTTTAGTATACATTGAGTGAACTAAACACTTCAAAATCATCTCACAAACTGAGGTGTTTAAATTTTTATTGGATTTATACAACGATTATTAGCGTTGGATTAGTTTATGCCGTGATATCAAATATAAATCAGTATCAAAACCGTAAAAAAAATTTAAAAAATAAAGAATTTGGGCTGAAGTATAGACGAGATTTTTTCCTGCGAGATCCATGTTGATGACCATCCGCCATTAAAAATCCATAGTTCATTAACCTGTGCTACAGCTTGTTTTAATGTCAATTAAATAAATTCAAATTTGAAATTTTTCTTAAATGCAAAACATAAAATTCGGTTCAGATCAAATGATAAATTCTCTTATAATTATTTTAGATCTACGCGTTGCATCGAGAAACGTCAAAACACTATTTTAGTTTGATCTACCCGTACAAAAGAACGAGCGCCTCGCTAAACATTTTTGCATCCCATAAGCCAAACTGAAACAAAATTAACTCCATTTTCTTTTATCTTTTATCGCTTGGGTCTTTCGGGTCGCTCATGGTATATCAGACAGAATATGTCAAAGGAGAGAGTAGTCAACGAAATAATAGTAGGCTATGGTGCAGTCAATCTCCGTTTTGGTGAGATACGGAGAAGACAATAGACGATCGGGGTTTGGTAAGTTACCGGGCAATTAGGTCGATTTTTCCACCATATTTTGTCATGCGAAATTTGTGATTTGGAATTCTAATTTTCCATTGTAATAACACCTCGTTTTCGAAAACCCATTATTAGGTTGAAAAATATAAAGGTCGTTGTACACAAGGAAATATAAATTAAGTTTACCGGTACGTAAAAATATTTCGTCACGAAAAGATGAATGTTTGGCACTTGTTAAGGAATATTTAATAATTTCATTTCAATTTCAAAACAAATTAAAGGTTTGGTAGACTTTTTAAAGTATTTATATTTCGGAATGTATAAAGAATGAAATGACATGGAAAGAATCATTAAAATCATGGATTAAAATCATTCGATGTATCATCTCTGTTATATATCTTGGCTCTTGAAGAGTCATGAAATGAAATGTGTAAGGGGGAACAAGCAAATCATGGTCCAGACATGGGAGACAGTCACATAGAATACGGAACGAATTGTAGAAGATTAATCAATGAATTCGTTTACTAATATGCCAAAATATTTATTACGCAACCATTCCGTAATATTCAAACGATTCAGTATTAGCATATTCACTAAGAACTTCTAAGGTTCTAGATCTTTCATGGTTCAATTTAATTTGTCCCTCTTCTTCAATTACCATTCGGTGAGATAAAACATCTAGTATTAACATTTTTTTTCCACAGTAAAATGCATTATATCCGGAACGGATCCTCAGTCCGCTTGTCCTTACAGGACAGTTCTGTTAAGTGGACAGATTACCACTAACGGAACAAGTTTGGGATAAGGAATCAATCGTCATGCCTATGCTAACGAAACTTTCTGGTTGCGGAAACTGCACTTTTCGGTTATTAATACAAAAGTTTTGTGTGTGTTGTGTCCGTGTTCATCCTTTCAAAATTGGAATTTCGAAACATCCTTTCGCAGTCCACTTTGTCCACCGTGAAGTCTATTTGGATCACGCAAGGTTTGAATCTGCGTCACCAGAGGTGGAAGGTAAGTGACATAATAGATGTTGCCTGCTATTCCTGATTCTCTGTGAAATCTATTCAAAAGACCCCCGCCTTCTTATAGGACGCGGTGACGTAGGGGTCGTTTCTGATTGGCTCGCTTCGCCGAAGTGCTGTGATTGGTTCGCTTCGCCAAATTGCTGCTGTGATTGGCTGGTGGAATTATAAGGGAAGGAAAAGGGTTTTATATTCAGATTTCGAAGAGCAGTTACTAGTTGGAGCCGGGACGCCGATGAGGACGCTACGCCCACGACGCCCCTACTGAAGATGGCAGCCGCAGTAGCCGCCGAAACGTCTAGAAGAAATAGCAGTGGACCACAGCATAATAGCCCGGAAAACGACAATAATATTAATGACACCGTCCGTGAAAGCTTACATTTATATACATACAAATATTATTCTCCCCTGTTATTTCCGTTATACAAGTTCAAAACATTTTTTTTCTTTCTTAATGCTTTATACCGTTTACATGCGGTGGAAGTTGTCCTGCTCACGCGTATTTTCATTTTTTTTACATACCGTTCATATCTTGTGAACGAGTTATCTTTAAAAGCTCAAACAAAAACTAATGCAAAGACCCTTTTCCATTGTATTAATTATGTTTTTATACGATTGTATATTTTTACGATTACTTTTACTGCTATGAGAAAAGTTCATCTGAATTGGGGTATCCAAATCGAGAAAATTTCACATTTTTAGACATTTTTATAAACAAACTAGCTGATAACCCTGCGTTGCCTGGGATTTTTCTTAGACTAAACTTTTACTCAGGAAAAAGTAAAATTATCTATATTGTAGGATCAAAATACTTTTATTTCTGAATGTTAAAAGCATTCACAGCGTTCTATTTTTTCAAATCTATAATAAGTCAAATTTAATACAAACTTGGTTGTATACGCAACACAATCTCGCAGGAACCGCGCTGGTCAAATATTCGCTTCCGAGGCATCGTGACGCGGCTGCGCCATTTCATTACAATTCTTGTAAAATCTAAACTATTCGTCGAAATTTAACGATTTACAGAGTTTTTTATCTCTGTCAAATGCACAAAACAAATTACTCTCATAAATTGAAGTATATCAACGCTTCTATTTTTAATAACATTTTGTCGATAAATTAGGTTAATTTTTGTTGATAGACATATGCTATCGCGGACTGTTTTGTAAACATTATTGGCGTACATAGTTGTCACGTATCTCTAACCGTTAAAAGTGTAAGCAAATTAACTTTCTTCCCGATTATATATATTGCCAAAAATCATTTTTATCCTTCTTATCACACATTTTCAAAACAAAAGTTAGCCTATGTTCATTCTGGACATCAAAACTATCTTCTTGCCAAATTTCATCGCGATCGGTTCAGTGGTATAGTCGTTATCAGGCAGCAAACAGACACAAAGACTTTGGCGGTACGCATTTATATATTAGTATGGATGAGCGGTAAATTCAATTTTATTAAAAAATACAGTTTTATATTTTTGTGGGTGTATTTGCTTATCAGTCGCATTACCGCAATAAATATTACTATTTCTTTTATACTTTAATTTTTATAATCTTTGAAAAATGAAAAACCCAGTCCTCTATTCTCGAAGTAGAAGATTTTTTTGTAGATTGAAGCCACACACAAAAGTGCGTGCATTCTGAGTTTGAAATTAGAGTTGTATTTAATACGAAGCTCAGCTATAAGCGATATTTCTGTCATATTAAAATAAAGTGTGTTAAGTACAAATTTACGTCATTATTTTATTTGGAAGACCCATTTGGAATCCCATTAGTGGATCGGACCTGCGGCGGACCACCATCCACGCCCTCATGTACGTACACTACTGCTTCCGTTATCTTCTATTAATGCAAGTCAATTAACTTTCACTAGACCATTATTTATTGTATAAACGACACAACTAGTATACAACGTCTGTAGTTATACAACGGAAATCGACAAGTAGATTCATTACGCTTATATGGAAGCTAAACTAGTGGTGCAAAACCATTGCACATACTTTCCCATATACATTTTTCCATCTGCAGCATAATGTGACAGAAAATATCGTAAAAGTGTTATGTAAACGTAATTTCGTTGTAGACAGAAATTGATGTATTTTCGTATTTGCAGTGCTGTCCTATGTATTTTATCATTATCATATCTTTCATTTCAGTTTACTAAATATTATTAAAGCTTCTCGAAACAGGAAATTAGTGTGTAAGTGTAGCAGAAAGAAATTATTTTACTGCGTCAATACCAAATTTTCAAGCGAAATACTGCTAATGCAGATGTAATGCATACTAATTGCACCTTATGTACAGAAAATTTAAGCAAAATCGTTGGAGCGGTTTTTGAGAAATATTCGAAAGAGTACTTTGACCTTCATGTGAAATATCCTTTGTTTTAAAGTTTAAAAAAAATAGAACACGTCCATCGATAACAAGTAAATTCTACCTTAAATACGAATTAAATATTTTCATCCGTTTGCTCAGAACCACTGCGCACAGACGGGCGGACGTTATGCCAAAGAACACTTTTTTCTGAATCAAGGATAACCAAAATGGATATTTCCACGATTACAAAACTTTGTATATACTACTTTGTATATGCGAAAGTAAAGACATCGACTCACGGCATACGACATAGTCCACTTCATTGTCGTCTAATATTTAACGTAAATGTTTTCTAACAATATATACCATACTTATATTGTACTTTCTTCATTTTATCAAAATTTTCAATTTAAAATCTTATCAATCCCAGGGTTTTTGCCAACTTTGCGAACGAATGAAACTAAGTATTTTATAATTGTAGTGTTTTTGTCCCCGAAGAGAAATCATTCTAAATCAAGAATTCTTTAAAGTAAGTCTAATAAAAAACTTGAGGCGTATTTAATTGATTTCTGAACATAAATAATATATGATTCATTCAAAAGCTCATGAATGGATTTTTATGCTAAGGAATGAGTTGCAATGAAATGTTTAACTTGAAGAAATGTGAACAGATAACAGGTGGAAATATTTTCGAGACAGTGTCCGCTTCGAGCATAACCCCTTCTCCTTTTCATGAATCGGTTTTTTTACTCCAATGTTCCCTAGTACTGCATAAAACTATTCGCTCAGTTTTGAACATGAATCTCAATTTTTTAGTCTCGTTCATCCCAGAATATGACCCTGGACGCCGTTCAACGCCACAATCAAGGATCTTGGTGTCCATTTAGATCAGAGGTAGTCACCGATCTTTGACAAATCCTACGTCCAACAGTATGTCAATGAGCAATGGCGGCTCATAGAAATTGCACTAAGCGTGCTCACGTAAATGCACGTCCGTGCAAAATGCCCGAATGGGCAGCTGTGGTCATCCCCGATTTAGATACTCGACTTCTTTGGAAACAACATATAGATAACAAAATATATTAAGCAAATCATAGATTATATCAGCTCCGACCTATAATCAACAGCCATAACCATCTAAGGAGAGACTGCACTCTTACAACATTCAAAACGTATCTTTCTTCCATTTCTACTCTGTGCATGTCCCGTATGTTGTAATGCAGCCACTCACCTCATTACCGCTTACTTCAGCGCTTCCAGAATAAAATTTTACGATTACCAGTAAAAGCGCCATATTTTGTTAGAAATGGAATATTACATTCAGACTTACGTATTCCTCCAAGAGCACGAACCATTCTCGAACTCTCTAATGATTTCTTGTTTAACCTTCCTAACGTCCACTGTCCGGCTTACTAGGATCAAGGCACAGACTGCCCACTATTCCTCCGTATTCGTTTTAGATTCCCTATGCATATTTTCTTCTCCCGATTTTCCGACATCACAAACATTGCGACCTTTCTTTCACATATTTATTCCGCTAGGGGCTTGTACTTAAAACTGACACATTAAATAACCCTTGGGAGGTGTCAAACGGCTACCCCCATCCATGTATTTCTCCTGAATCACATAAAATTATTCAATCATTTTGTAGAACCGCAAGTCTGACCGATGGATTTCATCAACAACAAAATATGATTTATCAAGATCAGCTGTCAAGAAGCGGAGCAACGAACGGTATGTATCAGATGCTTTATTTCGTTGTATTCATGTGTAGGTACAACCAACCCGTTGTTGTTATACCTCCCTTTTCTTCTCCCGATACCTCCTAGAATTCTCTGAAGCCTAGCCTATCATAGGAGGCATCCGCCTGCTGGCTGACCGCATAGATTCATCATTAGTTTATCTTATTTATTTATTAGTTTATTCGCTTCCATCGATTTTACTAGTGTATTCCGGTGTTCTGAAGAGAATCCAACACGTTTCCCCCAACCAATTGCCGTAATATTATAAAATTTCCAACGCGTCTCAGGAAGTTTTCGCCGTCCCGCCCTGGCCCGGGCTTTCAACGGTGTTCCTTCGGTTATTCATAACATCACTAGGCTGTCACTTAAGGGTGGCGTTCTGATTAATACTATTGCTATTAATATTGAGTATTTAACATTTCCAAATTTATTAGCAATATTTTCGAAATACTTTAAGGATATATTACGTATTTGTTAAACAATTTTAATGTATTATATTAAACATAAAATTGGTGATATTCTGTAGATATTATAGCAAGTATTTGACAATGTTTATTCTTATTTTAGGAGGGGGCGCATGTCGTAATCTTGCCCTGGTACGGAGAAATAATAAATCTGCCTCTACCTTAGTGCCCTTGATCGGAACAGATAGAATGTTCCCTTACTTGCTTCCGGAGAGTAAATTAGTCTATTGCCCTCCGCGTGGTCATATTCAGTTCTAAACTGCTTTTATTTAAACAAATTTATTTATTTAAAGATTCAACCGTATTGGTTGGATCAAGAGGGCCAAATTGTTCGAGAGGAACGGTCCGAGTACCGGGTAGTGGAACCGAATGATGGTCCCCGCATTGCCAGAACACATGGGCAGATACCGGAAGAAGGAAGAATTTAGTTTGTTTGCCAAGGAATGATGTCTTCTGCGTGAATGATACATAATGTTCATAGCAGAGTCGAATTGAATAATATGTGAGTACGAGAGAACATTACATATGATAATAATTAGTAGATTGCACGAAGTCGGAACTCTTGAACAGTAGAACATCAAGAAACCAAACTAATCCGTTCAATGTGTATGATTTTTGAATTTTGTGAACTTCTTGTGGCAATTGTTTTCAGAGCACTTGGCATTTGTTTCATGGGGAAGTGAATCCATAGATTCCTTTACACTGAAGTATTCTCAAGATTTCTGGTTGCAATACAATTAGACGTCTTGTTAATTAAAATAGAGCTGAAGTGGATCTTCAGAGCGGGGAAATAATCTATCGACGCGAATTCAGATGTAATTTTAAAAAATAGGAGAAATCTTGTATCACTTGGAGAATAATATTACTACTTTTTATTCTTTCTGAAAATACTCAAAAAATAAAAGTGATATTTACAATTCGTGAGAAATTTCCTATATTAAACTTAGTCGTTATAAAATAATTTTATGACAATCGCAGCGTCTGACCCGCGAGCTTGCAGAGACAAACAGATATTCTTTTGTTATCACGGCTGACGCCCAAGAGGTGAACCGAGCGCTCCGACAGGACGAAGGAAATCATAGCATTTGTTTGGAAGAGTCTAATTTGTTCGAGTTGAGGTAAGTCATTAGCTAATCAGTTATAGTACGGTAATATTATACAGCTATTTAGTTGAATTTCATTATCACAGTCTCATAAAGAAATGAGCTACTTGCAGCATTGCTATGTCCGTCCCAACAATGACGATTCGTATCGTCCTTTAAAAAAGCTGAGGCAGCGTAAACATCAATGTGGTCGTCTTTAATAGTTTAGTAAAACTTACATGGAATGTTGTGCGAACTAATTGTTCTCTTTCATAACGAATGGTTATGCTACTTATCGAGAAAGTTAACGTTGGCAGCTACTCAAGTCATCCACACTTCCAAAATGCATTTACGACGAAACATGTACACCTGCGATTCTCACTTACTTTTGGGGTACGCAGCGAGAGCAATACTATTAAAAGAGGGCACTAACAATGGGAAACACCTAAAGAAGCTGTATAGTTGACGTTAACTCACCGGTAGTTGAAAAACTTCAATATTTGTATTTTACTAACATTTGTCGAGGTTAATGTTTTGAATTCTGTAGAATTACCATGGAAACAATACATATTAATAAAACATGCACAAGTATTTTGATGGCTACTTCTTTCAATATTTACGAGAAGGGTTCGAAATTTGAACTGTGTATGCGTTGAGGAATAGTATTTTATCGCTAAAGACGTCACAAATAGGTCTGCCAATTCGTTGCAATTCTAATATTGAACAAACAAATAAAAGTTTTTTCGAGTGTGATAAATACATTTCTTTTATTTGTTCTAAATTTTGGGTAAAGACCACGGGAAATTAATTAGTTGCTTGAGAGGTAATGTGTGTCAAATCCCGTTCGTACTACATGAAAAAGTAAAATTCAGTAATAATAAAGAATAACACATTACTTCTTGTTGAATCGTAGGAAATATAGCACTGTAAATTAATCAGAATTACGAACAAGCTTGCATTTTATTTTCTGACCTTTATTTTAATTGTAACTTGTGTTCGTCGTATTCGACAAGACTACACTTGATATTACACTTGAGGTTATATTTGATTCTAAATTAGTCGTATATGTTCGTTTAAAAATAGTACTTGTTGCTTGATAATTCAGTTCTGATTGACTTCGTGAAAACTGCAATATTCTTCTTCTAATATTTTCAACACAAGTTTGTCTTCGTGAACATTTCTTCCAACACAATAATAATGTGACTCCCACACATTACTCTTGCATTCCTCAATTCCGCATTATCAGGAGGCCGAGACAAATTTGTTCATGGCACAGTTAGTACACAGCGTATGGAACGTGCATCTCTCAATCGGATCTTACCCATAAATGGAATTTATTATGAATGATACATTTATTCGTCGCAAGGACAAATAAAACATGAATACTAAATAGATAATTTGCTTAATATATTTCATAAATAATTATTTAAAATATTCCATACTAACAAATAAGCATAGTCAATGGATACTCATGAAATTCGAAACTTATCGCTCTAAAGACCCCTCCCCCCCCAAAAAAGTGCCTGAATGCTCAAACTCGATCCATGATTTGGATCAGATAGAAAAAAATATCATTCATACTTTTGGAAATTATATTATCCATACATTTATTTTAAAGTATCGATGTGTATAGATGCATTCCCACTGTGAGCAAAAAGGCGTTTTTTTGTTCAAAACCATCAGATTTTTAGAGTGTTAATGCTTTTTAGAATGTTACAGCTAAATTCTTGTTAGTATCACCTGGCTACAGAAAAACAAAAGTTTTTTTTATACCATCTTTCCTAATTTCGAATCAATATATTTTCTGCATATTCCAATTCTTCCACTACCGATTTAGAAATGCATTGATATACATTCTAAAATTTTATAAATTTGTTTTTCCGACATGCTGACATGCTGACTTCCGCGAATAAGTGTAGTCATTTTAATAAATCTGCTGGGTTGAATTAAAAACTATGGAATAAATTAATGAAGTAGTGTAATTGTATATTAAATAACATTCTTAATCAGAACCTTTGCGAATTAAAAGCACACGGTCTGCATCAAAATGAAACTAGTTTTAAAATTAGTTAAGAAAGTTGTATTTGTGTGACTATCATGAATTTTTGAAGTCAAGAATGCGTACGTTCTCTAATAATCCGACTTTCAGATATACATACTCTAGTAAAAATGGTCATTGGTGTGGCCATCTGTTATCGCCAAACAGCCATTGGTGGCCAGTTGAAATTAATGACCATCAATGGCCCGGACATTGGTGGCCATTTTACAAGAGTATAGCTCTATGTGATTTATATTTATGTTATATCATGTCTTTTGATATATTTTGATATATTCAGTATTCTGCTCAGACGATTCCTCGATTATCGCTCCTACATAGTACGCCACACGAATGTTGAGTTGCACTGCGAGCGGTCCAATTCAGTATGAGGCGGATGGTATCATGGACAAAGTCCAAGGGAAGGAAACTGACCTGCTTGAAGACGGTGAGTGCCAGTCTTGTCCTTCGCTCTTCCAAGGAGAGCACTGAAATACTTGGACGTTATTTTTAAATGTTTTCAAAAGAAAACCAAAAGGTTTTTTTATTCATTGTAGTATTTGTAAATGGGAAATATAGGGTGCTATTGAAGCTTGTCTACATGGAGCGATAGGAAGTAGGAGTTGGATGGTAGGTTATTCTTAGTAAGGTGGGCAAGTTAGCTGGGTTTACCAACAAGTTGGCCCACGTGAGGGGGTAAGTAGGAGTAGTTAGTAATAGTTACAGTTATTGGTACTAGGAGCAGTAAGAGACAGAAGAAGGGTTCGCTTTTCAGTATTCACAACTATATTAACTGGGACATTAATGTAAAAAGTTACAAATTTTTCTGGTCCCACCGGGAATTGAACCCGGGATGACTTGATGTTGAGCAAGAACGCTAACACCTGAACCACCGGAGGGGAGCAAAAATTGAATACTGAATCGCCTTTAAAGCAACTTACGTACCAATAATATCTGGGACCACTTGAGGCGCCACCTGTATCCTTAATTGAATAAGATAAGGTTCATTGGCGAGCCAGTGAAACGCAAGACATATTTGGCGAGGGAAGTTAAGTTGTACGGACTTATGTAATATATTTGACCATGTTGTTTATATGATTAGTGCGAAGCGATATCAGAAAACACCCTCTCCGAAGAATGCCTTGAATACGATAGACTTGCATTGCACATGCTCGGGACGGGCACACGTTACCTTATTCCTGCAGGAGCCTTGTAAAACATGCGATTTGAAGAATTGGTTGTTACGCGTAGGGACTGATCTGCCCCATAATACCTCTCAAGCTTTGGGTGCTTCCACGCACAAGCGCTCTAGTAAAAATGGCCATTGGGTGGCCATCTGTTATCGTGAAACGGCCATTCATGTCTAGTGGCTACCAATGGCCATTTTTACCTTAGCGTATCCATGCACCACTTTCGAATGTGTAGTAGGTTGCAATAAACTATTCATTTGATATTTAAATAATTTACGTATACCCACCTGTATCAAATTTCATCCCATCATCCGATAACTCCTTCACTATTTTATATTTCTTCCACTAAGATTACTCACCCTTTCTCCTGACCTTAATTATTATTCTCCGGTAACGCTGTCCAACTGGTGACCCGCTTATCTTTGTTTTTTTTTACGATTTACGAGTTATAGTACATTTTACATCAAATTTTATCATAAAACGTTGGGGGTACATCTTTGTGCTACGAATATATGTTGTCAGAATTAATATTTGACGTGACATGTCCGGTGAAAGAAAGTGGAAAGTTGTGTTATGAATTACCCCGTCATACAATACAATACGAAAAAATTTTATTATAATACTAAGTATTAAAAATACGTTTGAAAAATACAGAAACACACTCTCTAACTTTTCCTACTTGGAATAAAACATATTTATTGACGATAATCAAAATATTGCGTTAAAAATAAATAAAAACGATCCTCTAGTTAATTCGTCGTGCAATATTTTGTGAAAATCCGTCCCGTGCCGGAGCGATCGATCGAAAGTGAATAGAAAATTTGTCCACGGACTAAGGTAAGTTGGACAGAGCTGACTTAAAATGACGTATCACTGTTAAGTTAATTTAGATACAAAAATATTTCAATGCTTGGTTATTCTTTCTTGTTTTCTATCTGCTCTCATTCTTGGCCTAATATGTATTATTTCTGTAGTCCCATCTCGGACCGGATTCTCCCCCGATTTCGTTTTGGGAATCTTTAACGTAATTAATGGAAAATTCTTTTCTTGCTCTTGAAAAATAAATTAGTCTATAGTTTTCCAGGTTGTCATGCACGGTTTTTAATTACCTTTTAATAATATACATTTTTTAACTCTTCAATTTTATAGAAAAGGAAATCCGATAGTCACAATCTATGCTACGATGAAACCCAGTATACAACTGTGGGTTTTGAAGTCGCACACAAATGTTCATGTATTTTGTGAATAATACAGAACTCAGTGTGTGATTAGTTACAATTATTGATTGATATTCCCTTTCAAAGTACGGAGTATATGTCATGAAAATAAGTATAGAGAAATTATTCTTACGCAAAACATTCTCGAAGAGCTCGGTGACCCGTGGGGTATCAGATACTTCCCAACCCTTCTATCCCAGAGATCGGCTATTGAAGCCCCATTTCGACCAAGGGGAAGTGCTGGACAAGAGCTACGGAAGGTTTTCTTGGAGTTTCCCCTGCCTTTATTTGGTTTCCCCGGTCCCCTCGCGTTCATCGATAATACTTCACTGTTAACACCCAGAAGTACACTATAAAAAATACAGTAGGAGGTGGAAATATTCTGCAGCCTCCCCATAACCATGTAAAACCATTGTGTGACACGCTTATACTGACTGATTATCCTTTTTTTCTTTCCTGAACATCACTACAAGTATGCATCAATTTTGTACATGGAAAGGAAGAAATATTTTAATGATATGGTCCTCTTCGACAAAGAGCGGTTAACACTCTAGGGCGATGAATATTACTACTATTGCGTGTATAGTGTTCGTGAACGAGACTGTTTCGTATGAAGCAAGGGTGGCACTTCAGTAATTCGGTATTAACAAACACGACCGTTTCATAAATATAAAAGCAAGAAGTGTTAAGATATTCAATTCCTTGAATAAAGGTTTACAAGAGTTTCGCAGGTGAGATTTACAAATTATCCGAACTATCCTCTTCTGAATTCTGAAAGTTTGAATGCTCTAACTGGAATCACCCCAGAAGGTAATGCCGTAACGTAAATGGGAGTAAACGTTTGCAAAATAAACGCAACGGGAAATACGTGGACTAACTGCGTTAACTAAAATTCGGAATGCGTAACACAAATTGCTTAATTGCGATTTAAGATTGTCAACGTGACAATTCCATTTGAGGTTGTCTTGAATATGGAGACCTAAGAATTGTGTATTCGTAACAGTTTTTAATTGTGTTCCGTTTAAAGAAAGAGAAACCTGGGGTAAAGATTTTGTGATACTATTTGAAATGTTATAGACTCTGTTTTGTCAGTGTTTACAATGAGACGATTTGCATGGGACCACGTCGAAAGGTNAACCAAGTCGAAAGGTTAGACAAAACGTTTTGAGCGTTGGCGTGTTTACATAGTAAATTAGTGTCATCAGCAAAAATAACCATTTTGCAATCTGATGTGGATGATGACATGTTGTTCACATACAATAAAAATAGTATAGGACCGAGAATTGAACCTTGGGGTACTGCGCAAGTAAGTTGCTTTGTTTCTGATAGACAACGCTGAAGTATTTTATTTTTAGTATAGGATATTTCGACCTGTTGATATCTATCTTTAAAATAAGAAGTTAGCCATTGATGAGGAAGTCCACGAATGCTTAAAGAATGCAATTTGGAAAGGAGAATTCCGTGATCAATGACATCGAATTCTTTGGGTAAATCAAGAAGAACACCCTAAGGTTTTTCTCCACGGTCAAGAGATGTGGTAACATCGTTTAAGAAAATATGGCGCTTGTAGTGGAAAAGGATTTCCTAAAACCATGTTAATCGTCAGAGATAATGTTATTTTTTGATAAAAAATCTAGAAGACGCTTATAGAACAATTTTTCTAGGATTTTTGAGAAAGTGGGTAGTAGAGATATTGGTCGGTAATTTCCAATATTAAGTTTGTTTCCTTTCTTGTGTAAAGGTTTCACTTTAGCTCTCTTAAATATGTTAGGAAACACACCTTCCGAAAAGAAACTATTAAAATATTTAAGTGGATTTAATATAGCGTTGGACGAAAATTGAACAATAAACTCGGGTATATCATCTATGCCTGTTGAAAATTTGTTTTTTAATGAGCTGATGATTCTCACGACTTCACTGGCGTTAGTTTCTGAAGTGAACATATAATTGGAGGACATTGATTTGGATATATCGAGTGCGCTATTTTACCTACTTCTGAGACGTAAGAATTAAACAAATTTGCTGTCCTGAAGATTTGATATGATTTTTCCATCGTTTAGTAGAGAAACATTTTCTTCGCGATTTTCAGAAGTTGACGTGTAATTTTAACAATATTCCACATGGATTTCATCCGGTTGTTCGATTTTAGTATATGCCTGTCGTTTACCATAACTTTAGCTGCATAGACGAATGAAGAATAGTCTTATATTTACGAAAATAATCATGGAATTCGGGTGGTTCGTTATAGAGTTTTGAAGGGTAATATAAACGGTGTTTGATTTTTGAAGAAATTCTTATCTTTTGGGTGATCCATCTATTGTATTTCTTTGTGTTAATTAACTTGCGTTTTATGGGAAAGCTAGAGATGTAATGTTTTAGGAATATTAACATAAATACATTGAATTGGTCGTCGGTGTTTTGGCAATTGTAAAGATCTTTCCATGTTTCCTCACGCAAATAATTTATAAATATGGATTGATTTATGTCATTAATCTCTCTTGTAAAGATGTAAAGGATTTTAAGTGGTTTTAGTTTATCACTAATATTCAATAATTGAGCAAGGTGATCGCTGTATCCGGCAATTTACACTTCAGAGAAATACGAGATTCCATTGTTGACGATAATTTGATCTAGCAATGTTTGATATGAACCGGAGAGGCGAGTGGGGTCGTTTATCATAGTAATAAGGTTGAAGGAGTCGATAAGATTCTTGAATCGATTAATTGG
>NNCF01126808.1:1334053-1352322 GCA_002313205.1 Laupala kohalensis | reverse complement strand
GAAGGAAAAACGGAGAAAAACCCGGGCCAGGATGGGGCTACAGAATTAATGTACACAACCGTGCCAAAGTTGAGTACACATAAAACTAAATTAATATGAGCCATACGGCAACACAGTCTTGAACGTATTCCATTGAACAGGCATGAACAATTTAGAACACAATTTAAGAGTGTCTTAAGTGTAATATAGGCATGTATGTACCTCTTTAATTCCAATTAAAGTCAAGAAAAATTAATGGTCAAACGTTTTTTCTCCGCTTTTGTTTCCTTTCATGTCACTAGGACTTCGTACATGGTGACTACACGGCCATGACGCAGCTACATCTTCTTACTTACATCCCTCCCCGGTGTTAGTATCTCATATAGATACATAAAAATTGGTATCAATATACCAAAAATAAACATGAAATATAACTTTTTCACGAATATTTTTTGCATATAATTCCATGCATATAATTCGATTTTTCCATATATTTTCTATAGTTGATGGAAAACTATTCGTTTATCGCAAATATGAAGATAATTAATGTTGTAGCCTATGTAATAAATAAAACAAAAATATTTTAACTCGATCTGATCTTTAGTAACAGAGATAATGAATTTTCCCTAAATGTTCACATTTTACAACTTTGAGGGGGGCTGGGGTGTTAAGCTCCAGGAGGAGGTGAAACTTACCCGGCCTCTGTTGTTAATCCATATCTTTAAGAATTATCCTGGAATTTTATAGTATTGGAGAAGAATTTTCCTTTGTCACAATATAATGTGCGCTGTCCATGAATTACGTAACTCACCCTGAGGGATTGATATATAATATATTTATTTACTGCAATTGGGCAGATCTTACCCGGTGGCAGTATATAAGAAAATACAATACAAAAAATTCAAAAATACGTATCACAGAGCACTGAAATAAAAAATTGGTAAATAAATTATTCAACTATATGATTCAACTAATATTAAAGTATTAAATATATAAGAAAAACATTTTACCCTGAAACATCTAAATAATTGATAAAAAAAACTTATTGCACATTTTATTTCACTGATGACCCAAACACTCGATTTACCCCTTTCGTGCACTTTACTTCACATTTCCCTTCCCACCTTTTCTAAATCACTTATTTCCCTCGTATCACTTCACTTCACTACCCACTATTATTCCACAAGCTTCCCATTTATACTAACGTATCCATTCTTCCCGAACCTGCCTAATCCTTATAATCCGTCTATTCCCCTTTTCTTGGAACGTTTTTTAATTTAAGAGAGGTTGCTGAGCTCGATAGCGCTCCCACGACAACCTCAGGCAAATTGTTCCAGTCCCTGATTGATCTATTGAGAAACGAGTATATTCCTACGACTGTTTTTTGTTTCCTTTCACGAATTTTGAAAAAGTGATCTTGTCTACCCTATCTAGTCGGGTTTTTTCTAAACGCTCTTTGACATCTCGCCACGCTGCTTCGTTTTTAAGTCTACTGAACAAACATCCCAGTCGCGCTCTTTTTCTACGAATTTGGAGAGGTTCTATTTTAATATAATTATTCGCATTATTACCCATGTTTATAAATTTAATCGCTTTTTTCTGTTTTTTTTCCTTCTAATTCTTCTATTTGATATTTTCAATAAGGATCCCATCCTGCCGATGCATATTCCAGTAGAGGCCTAACAAGGGTTGCGTGTGCTAACACTTTTGTTGGCGGATTACTGCCTTTCTTTAAAATTCGTTTAATGAAATTTAGAGACTTCCAAGTTTTTGTGCAACGCTGTTAACCTGATCAGATTTTATTTTCTCTGTCCCTTCGACAAATTGCATATCCTGACTTAAATATTTCTGCATCATTAATGTTTACGTCAAGCCACGATTCTGTGCCTATAACTACGTGTGGATCGTGCAAGTCTAATAAAGTTTCGAAGTGTAACGTTTTATTTCTGATACTTCTACAATTTACCTACAGCAGCCGCAAAAGACCCCCACCGGGCCCAACAACCCCTCTTACTTTATTAGTGGTATAGAAATTTATTCCCATTGTCGACGTAGAAAAGCTCTAAATTTCCCTGTAGCCACCGGAGCAGGTTATCCCTCGCCGGCATCACCTCTTCCCTCTCCACGGTCACCGCATCCCTCGCCCCTGTGGTCGCGTCCATCATCGTCGCCACCGTCACCACCGCCGTCGTCAGAACTTCTATCGTTGTCTCTTCCACCTCCTCCCACCAGCCTCGAATCACCCGTCGCGTGTCTTCCTTCTTCGCCATCAACACGTCACCGATCACCAGCGCCTCCGTTGCTTCATTTTCCGCCGGCTCCTATATGGTTAGTCATTCCCTTGCGCAACTAGACTAAACTTGCCTAGACTGGTTGCACCACGGCGATTTACGTGCAATCCGTCGCGTCCAAACTCCTTTGTACTTACCCAGCAATTCTTATTCACAGTCGTAACGCCCAACATTTCCGCTATATTTCCAAATAACTTCGAAATATTTGAAATTCGCATCCAATGAGTTCCTCTTCTCATTAGCACGCTGCTAAGATATATATTGGGGTTCACGAATTTTTTCTTCACCGCAAGAGTTAAGTCATACATCTCTCCCATAATATAATCATTGTTCAGATGTCTTATGTCATTTGTCCATACGTGAATGATAACTGTTTTTGGATTTCCCATTTCTCTATTTTCAATGACTTGCCGCAATTGCTGAATCCGAATTCCCGGAAAACACTTCACATCCATCTTTTCGTCTTCCTCTCCCGCGTGTCTGACTATAGAATCACCGAGTACTAAGCAAATCCTTGGTCGTTTCTAAGCTCTTAATTTGTTCATTGAGTGTCTGCTCCGAGTTACCGTCTTCATTCACTTCTTCCTTTCCAACTCTGACTTTCAATTGTTGTCTCAATTTCACATTTTCTCGTTGGAGCTCATCAATTTGCTCCCTAGCGATTTGCAATTTTTTCCCCTAACATTCGGATTTTCTCCCCGTCCGATTTTTCTCTATTTATGATGCACTTATTACATTTCCATTTTCCTAAGTTCGCAACTTGTCTTTTCACGCTGCCACAGCTGTAGTGAAACCATTGACCACACACCTCACATTGTGCCCCCGAGCTCAGCTTCCTGTCGCAGCCGCTGCACATTATCAACAGCGTGGTTTCGCTGTGAGTCGCGCTCTCAGGACCGGGATTCGGCTCGATTCCACCAATTAATAGTAATACTGTCACTATTACCGCACTTAAACATCTCGCGGCCATTAGAGTGTCTTCTTTTCTTCCATCTTCCAGACCCTGTTTCCTCATATTACTGAAGCATGCCGCCCAGGTCCCCACGCGCGCCCGGTAACTTTCTAGAGAGCAGCCCATCGCCTAATCCTTTTCCCTAAAGCTCCGCTCAAGCACGTCTGCACCCACCGACGGTCACTAAGGAACTATGAGAGAATTTTGAGATAGTTACTCTACGTTACGGTAGGATAGAGGGGGAGTAAACCTTAGTATTTACTTAGCGCAACCCTAAGTTTCAAGATTATAATCATTATAATCAATGTATTCAAACGATTATTGTGATCCCAGAACAATGAAAAATGAACTAGTTAAGCCAGTACATCAAAACTTATCCTCGAAAAGGAACTAAAATTGTTCTTAACCGAGGATGGGGAGATGGGGCAAGTGTTACATAATTATTGGAGTAAGAGGTATCGTTAAGGAACGGACACATCTATTTGATCGAAACAACGTGCCAATGGGACCGAGGCGTCAAATTGATGGGTTTGGCACGCCACCCTCCTAATCAGTACATCACGGAGAATTCGTGCCCGAACCGCATGCTGTGTGGACTCGCCGGAGTGACAGTGAGCGATGAATTCTGTTTCTTAGCACACTCATCGTGCATTTTGGGAGTTTAGCAAATGGTAATCCGGAGAGTGGTGGCTTTCATCACTCCTTCGGTTCAGGGGCGGATCCAGCAAGTGATCTTGGGGGGGGGGTTAAACTTTGCCTTTGTTCCCCCCTCATAGTTTTGTCTTCCGTGGAATCACCTATTTTATTAACAATGGAAATATAATATTAAATACATTTATGGTAGCATAAGTATTTATTTTGTTTTCAGTCATGAACATGCATTTGTGTGGTTCTTTTGAAATGCACTTCTATATAGAATAACATTGCGCTGCATATAAAAATTCGTTTTCCAGAAGGGACGAAATGCATTGGAAAGGATAAGTAATGACTTTAAATCCCGGTTATGTTAACTAGAAACAGGGCTCTAGATATTGTTAATCAAACGAAAAAATATTTAACGAGTTGAACGTGCTCCTTTATGTATTTTACAAAGTCAAGTCANGGGAAATCGCCTAATCACCCGTCTCGGATCCGCCACTAGTTCAGTTTTACGTAACCTCGTTCGCACCTCAACAGGTTCGTTATGGAGGGGAGGTTGTGATAATGATAATATACGGACGACCTCTAAATGAATATGTCCGATTCGCAGGACACGCGTGCGTGTCTGAGTTCGGCGAGAGAAAAATGGCGAGCGGCGAAGGCACCCGCCGCGTAGGGTTGTGGACCGAAGGCACCGTCAACATGCAGGACCTGTTGGATCGCGTGACGGCAATCGAGGGCGCGCAGAAGGACACGGTGGAAGGCACCAGACACATCGCCTTTGTGTTGGAGCGCTCCTTCGCGCAGACAGTAAGTCTCTCTTGGAGTCCTTAATCTCAGAGAAAACCGTCAGTCGTGTCCACAACTTAAAAGCACGTGATTTCTCATAACAGCTATTTTTAAGCAGAAATTCTCACAGCATCTTTGGCGCAACTCGAATCTCGCTTTTTTCGTGAAATATGGAGAAAGGGAGGGAGACACGAAACAATCATGAGACCAACTGCAGATGATTGACTTCACTATAAGAAACTGCGCTTAGTAATTTCCGGAAGGAGACATGTAAAGTTGCCGGGGAACGTATGGTCCGGATCCCTCATGTGTCTGGAATAGACGAGGGAAACCCCAGTTGGAAATCTCACCTAGTTCGGCCAATCAGGGTTTCAGCTCGCTTTACCGTTCAGCGGGATTCATAGAAGGGAAGGCGCTACCACTAAACCACCGCTGTCGCAATGTCAAAATTAAAGTTATTGGACAAAAGATTTAAAAAACTACATAACTTTCATGATTGGAAACTCATGACCGCGTGTTATTAATACGGTCAAAGTCAAACTATCCCCGAACAGGTCTCGAAGGTGGCACAGGGGTTCGCGGAGGGTAGAGCTCCGCAATTACTTGGCCTCGGCACTAGAAGGAGATGTGGTCAGCATCTCGCTCCGACTGATTTGACCCCAGGATAAACCTTGGTTCTTTTTTTACAGCAGACTGAGTAGGCCTGGGAGTCAGTTATTGATACGGTAATCATGAGTTTTGACCGGTAAAAAATTGTCGTATTGCCAAGAACAAAATGTCTTGTGGAATAAAAGTCGAAACGGTGGCAATTTAATTAATTTCTTTTACTGACCAAAATCCAAGATTATCCATCCTATGGATAGAACTTTAGCTTTTCGAAACAAGTTGGATTGTAAATTTATGCAGACTTACATTCATCGTTCAATACGCGCAAAGACATTACTTTAATATTCTTTGGTAATTTTTATTTCAGATATCTCTGTTAACTGGAATAAAAGACGCCCTGTCCAGAGACAACAACAACATTTTGCCCTCGGCGTCGACCCAAACTGCATACGAGACCCGTGAAAACATGTCAATGTCCTCCGTAGATGTGAATAACTTGCACGATCCAATGCGCTTCCTCGAAGAGACTCCTCTACACGGAAGCACTCGTTCAGAGATCATCCCCACGGAGAGCGCCCCGTGCCCCTTCGACCCCATGGCGGTGGCCGGGGTCAAATCCGAATGCTTCATTTGCCAACTGGAATCGAACATTCACAACAGTAAGCCTAATCTGGACTCCTACCAGTCTCCCAATCTGAGCGTCCCGTCCTCTGCCGACCAAATGCAAGATCCTTCCGAAGAAGTCTATATGATCTACTCCCGAAATCACCAGGTGATCGGACCGTTCATTCCCAATGACGCAGGATCCAACGGTCTCCATTGCCCTTCAGCATCCGAAGGTCTTAACGCAAATGCTCATGACATGAATGTAGTATCTGGAGAGTCCTCGCGGAAGGCGTATGTACCAGACGTTCAGGATGGACGCGATTCTAAAGACATTGAAAACATAGATAACAATTCTCCTTCGAAGTCCATTGAAACTATAGACACCAGTCCCGATATCTCTGTGATGAAAGAGAAGACGACGTCTTACGATGTGTCATTGGCGTGCGAGTATGACGCGGAAGCGATTGACGCTTGCGCTGAAAGGTTTTGGAGACGTTCCGAGGCGAACAAAGCGTCGCTGGAGAGTTCTCTTCATACATTCCCTTCTTTTGTGTTTCAACACGTCGACGACGACGATGAATCTCGAAAATATTCAAATGCTGTTGAAAGTTCGAATGCGATAAAAGCGGATTCCACCACAGTACCGACAATAGGTGACATAATTTCAGACTTGGAAACACTTTGTATTGTGGATGTTGATGGAAAATGCACATCTGAAACGAGAAGGACTTACTTTGACGAACGCTTGCCAAAGATGGATTCTTATCCATGCGATTCTGAAAATCAAAACCATCAAGAGTATGTTCCGGAAGAACAAACGTGTGTGG
This sequence comes from Laupala kohalensis, assembly GCA_002313205.1. Classification (NCBI taxonomy): domain Eukaryota; kingdom Metazoa; phylum Arthropoda; class Insecta; order Orthoptera; family Trigonidiidae; genus Laupala; species Laupala kohalensis. The sequence continues at coordinate 1,345,633 of NNCF01126808.1, read as the reverse complement.
GGTTTCGTAATTCAGAAGTGATGGATGATCATGGTTGGGGAAGAAAATGTTGCGTGCACGATAGCCAAGGTGGTTCTCCGCGTAAGTCAATGCCTCTGCAGCAAGAACAAGATTCGTTCAATCTCCAACTCTCTGCCAACGACTGCGGTATAGATGTAGTGAGTGACCACAACTCTCAATGTAGAGAAAATATACCGGGTTATTTTGATTACTACAATACCCCACGTCATGAAAACGGAAGAATAAAGAATTCCGGTCCTGAAGAGGTTCGAATGTTGGAGGTGCAGCCCTGCAATGTGTATTGCGATTCTGATAGTGTTCCTAACCGGAGCGTGGGAAGTTATGGATCGGAAAGAGGTCCTGCACCTGTTCCGCCTTGTAGAGTGGAGTCTTCGTGCGAGGAGGCGATCGACTGTGGTTCAGAGGATCGATCATCGTCCGTCCAAAACGTGAACCAACATCTGGATCATCAGGAAACGCAATGCCACCTTTACTCGATGCCACGTGATTCCGAGGCGGTGGCTGAAGAAGCGTATCGTCGATCAGATAACTCGTCTTTCGCTTACGAAGACGAAAGGAGGGAGTTTCCTAGGGCGATGGAACACGATACCCAAATGCCTCTTGGAAATCTACGCCCTACCAACCACTCCCCGTCTCAGTTCTACGGCGTCGGAATGTCCCCAACCATGCCCTCTCTGTCGCCGACCAATCACGACTCTTCTTCACTCGCGGAGTCGTACTACTACTCGCAGATGGTTCATCCGTACAATCCACCGTACGCGGGATATTTCACCCATACCGGGCATAAGAGTACGTCTCCGTGCAGCTGGCCTCCTTTCCAAGAAACGAACCAGACCTCTCCCACGAACAACCAGGCGTACCAACAGAAAGAGTCGATCGCCAGTCCCAGACATCTGGATTGGGACTACGCTACCAAAGCGATGGAACCACACTCTCCCACCGGAGCCGTGACGAGTGTTCAACCTTCTCTCACGGGAGATGGCAACCCTTGCAACGGAATGACTGGGGGAGATATGTACGCTTTGCAGAAATGTCACACGCAGGTCGCCGTACAAACGTCTAAGACACGTAACAAACCCTCCGGAGATGGCATGGAAATGTACCCTTATTTGGAGGAAAGAGGTAACTGCCCTGATTATTTATGAAGTAGATACATAATAATCGGTCGAAGTCAAGATCTCCTCGTACTCAGTTCGCTAGAATCAACAAAATCGACTTAATTGCTTTCCCCGAAAAGTAAAACACCAGTTTCTTCTTCTAGGAAATGGATGAGAAACTTCATAGCTACTCCATGATGGATAAATAATATACTCCATATACAATACAAATGGTACGAATATTCTCCTTACAAAAATGTTTTTTTCGTCACATTTCATGGCATTCTAAATATTTTGGTTTTTGACAGAGCTATTTTTCTTGGTATTTTTGTTTCTAGAAAAGTCAAAAAAATCGAGAAATGTTTATTCCTTGATTGACATGATTTATAAATATTTGTCTGGGAAAGAGAAATAACTTCAGAGTAATTTACATGGTGTAAAGATTAAAATTAATACAAATGTTTTAGTTAATTTTTAGGAAATTATATAATACACGTATCAAAATATTGTAAATCAACAAAAAGTGTTTAAAAATCAGGTACCTTAAAAGCCAGAAATTTGTTTTTGTGATGATTGAGATAGTAAATGAAATCGAACTCATGTTTGGATTCATGTAATTTCTATTTTGAAAGTTTGGTTTAAAAAGTATCGAATGATATCTAAAGGAGTTTCCTGTCCTAAATCCAAATAAAATACTCATACCTAAATCTATAATTCTCTACATTAACATCTACATCTCTAATTAACATCTACAAAATCTAATACGACAACACTGTTCTCATACTTAACAAACTAGGGAAAGGAAAATCAAATATCTTTCATAATGAATGCTCGATATATTTTCACATAGTAAATTACTTGGTGTAAAACTTTGTACTTTTTTTGTGACAGTCAATTTCCAGCAAAATATTAATAAAAGCGAGCAAACTAAGTCATAATGTTATTATTTCAAACCATTTTCACGAGGTATTACTCAATTGAAGAATTTTGAAAATATTCTTTAGATTTGTACCCATATTCTAATGCTCGTTGAATCAAATAAATAAGAAGATGGATAAGGTTCATTTCAATTCAATGAAGCTTTATGGAAATACCATAAAAAGAGGGTATGTGATTTTTGCGGTGAGATGAAAACACGGAAGAAGAACACGCTTATACACCCTAAGATTCCAGATTTTAGTTTGGTTAACTCTTTCCGATAGCTTTTTTTACTCCAATCATGTAATTTATGTTCGTAAAAAGCGTAATTCCTCTTAAATAGCAACTCCTAGTTGTAATCTTAATGGCAAAGGATTATGCAAATTAATCAGGACCTGTGGACTCGGCGTAATAGAGCAAGGGAGCCTTGATTCAAATACAGGAAGTATATTGAACTATATTGAAGTATGGTGGGTTTATTGTTTTTGAGTCGTTCTATTATTTTAAAGAAATTCACAAGAAATCAGGTTCTTCCTAAAAGAAACATAATACAATTCCAATAACATACGTAATACAATACAACACTAAAATTTAATCAAGACACTATTGAATTTAAAATTTGTATGATTATTTCAAATCATAAAAATTAATACTCATTTTTTCATGTCAAATCATAAAAATTATTAGATTATTTCAAGTCATGATTAGTCATCGCAAAATGGGTGGTGTTACTGTAACTCCATGTTGTTTTGAATTCTTTAATGATTTCTTCTAATTGACTAAATTTGATGATACATATTATCAAAGACTTCACTAAAATAAAATGTGCTAAAATCATGAATAACATGTTCAAACGATCAGAGGGACATATGTACCAGTCCAAACGGTTCATACATTGAAACATTTTTATTTTTAGATAAGTGCAGTTTTGAATTACTACATGCCTTCAAAACACACACACAAAATATTATGACAATTTGATGATGAAATTGCATGTGAGTTGCTAGTGTAATAGAATAATAATGTAGAAAAAATTTCAATTTCATTTTTCTCAAAAATACATTTTTTAATACAAATGTCCCTTTTCCATGAAAACCGGTGAATGAAAAAGTTTAGGGAACAGCAACGGTATTTTCAGGAAGTAGAAGATATGAAATATAAACACAAAATGAAATTATCAAAGTTTTAAAATGAAAAGTGATTTTTTATTAAAAAATTGAATAATTTACTTCTCTCTTATCCTTATTTTCATAATTCTAGTCCCTAAAACCCAATGGTGTGTTAATGTAGCACTGTTAAAATTTTCAAAAATATCCTCATAAATTATTTAGAAAATGGTTCATGAACAAATAGTTGTAGCAAATGAATGAACAAATTATGCTCTTAAAAGCTTAATGAAATTTAACAGTATTTTTATGTGATACTGCAAATAATGAATATTAAGTGAGCAAAGTTGAGAAAGGTTATCTTCGAAATTGAAGGAAAAATGTATTGATTTAAAATTAATTGAGCATTTTCACTGACACCCCCACCTCCGTTCCGTAATATAATTGGGTGTTTCCATCTGAATTTTGCTTTCAATTTCTTTACTATTATAACCTGTAAGGATTATGTAAATTATTTGAGAAGCAGTATGTGGTGAAGTAAAAGCCCATTTGGGAAAATTATTTGGATTTTTTATCACTTTTTGCAGACAAAAATGAAGTAATATCAACAAAAGGTAACAGATATACGAGTAACAACTCTCATATACTAGAGCGCATACTTTTGTATTTCAATGTCCAGCTTCAATTAGATTTGCAATTGCAAAACCTAAAGTTTATCGCAATCTGTGAAGCTCTGGTATAGATGTGGAAGAGATGGCCTTCGAAATGCGCTTGTTAATCAACCCTATCACTACCACAAAATTAACATGAACATAATATAACCTCAAGAAAATTAAAGGAACAAAACGCTCAATTTAATTTAAGATAAATCAGTTCAGTAAAAAAAAAAAAAAATCTTAAGATAAGTAGATTTTAGAATAAGATAAATTGTTGAAACTAATAAGAGTTCATTTTTTAACCATTTTTGCAGATCCATTTTAGAGTTAAAATTCTCAAGCTAATTATAACTTTGCAAAGTCAGAGAAACTATTAAAGGATACGTAGGAAGCCAAGATAGCAAAATTTCATTCCACTCGTTATTCAAATTACATTCTCTCATGCATTGTATGCAGTATGACAGCTCCTAGTTTCAAAAATTATTGTCCCATACTTAGTATATTTTAAATGGAAAATGCAGTTCTTTACAATTGGTTCAGAAACTAAGGGTACTGGTTCATATCAAACTATTTTATTGCACTTATATGTAAAGAATATCACAAATGAACTAGAAATTAAAATAAATTCCTCTACTCGAATGAAACAATTAAAGAATTTGCTCGAACCTCATGTTGTGAAATTTACGAAAGTGAGTTTCGATCTTTAACAGAAAAATCTTCTATGAAGTTCCTAGAAAGAACTCTTCACATTAGGGAACTTTAAAAATCAGTGGAAACCCCTAAAATATAAGTATTCTCCTCACCTATTCATCACAATTGTTGCTTCTAGAGAATCAGGTAGGTAATCAAATTCTTTTTATATATTTCAGAAACACCTAAAAAGTGAGTTTCATTACAATTCCCTTCCGAAATACTTCATACATTATATATTCTCTGAAAAAATAAGTAACGAAAAAAAGACATATTTCATTAATACAACACGGTCAGAAATAATTTTTGAAATCTATTGTCCCAAACTGAATGTTAATGAAAACCTTGGCAAAGTATTTCATAATAAAACAAGTGCATATGTATGCACTGTGGCTTCAAATTTATTTGCGGAATTTAAAAATAACTATACTTTATCATATGTCAACAAAATTTTGACTTTTAACTTTCATCCATAGTGTGATGACGTAACAACATGAAATTATGCACTCACGTCAGTTCAGTTTGTTGAAAGAATTTTAAATCCATGTCAACATAGGAAACAATAACGAAAAATATGCATAAGAGCAACTCAGGGTTAAGTTAAGAGACAGGTGCATAAGCCTAATCATAGTTGTTTGTTCATCAAATTTGCATAATAAGACTTTTCTTGTTTTAGGTGTTTATGATAAATATGAAATTTATTATCCCACATCAATCAGATTATGGTGATTTGAACAATTAAAGGGTTATAATATACAGTTTAATTCCTCTGAAAGTTTATATTCTTTTTACAGTTTAATTGATCTTAACAGATAGTCACAATAAAAATGTTTGATTGATATTGGACGACACAGAACAAAAGATAAGCTTTGGCATCTTTCATGTGGGTCACTTTTTATTCAGCTTCAAACTCAAGTGCACATAATTTATGGTTAAAAAAGTAAATATGAGAAGACTACAAAATCACTTTAAAATCGCTTCTTGATTATGCTATATACAATCTTGTTTAGGTGACATCAAAAGATACTATTTACAATCAAATTTTTATCTTTCTGATTTTATTTGACTAATACTTTACATTACGAATACAAAGAATAGACCTAAGGTGTTCTGTTCTGGTTGAGCATAAATTTTCATGTGCGATCCAACAATACTTCAAGTTTTTATACATATATGCTGTTACACATATCCAATAAACCCAACTACTAGAAGTCTGGGTATGTACTGTATGCTCCTACAACGACCCAAGTATATGCAACCAGCGTTGCGTCACGGGAAAATAAAATGTCCCCCAAAAATGAAATTTATCTTCTGCACAACAATCTTCACGAATGGAAATAAAATTAATTATAATTAGCAAATCAATTGCTTAAAACTAAATATTATTGAATGTGATTATAAGTGCAAAAGTTCTATCATAGCAAAGAGTCTTAAAAATGATCTGATTGATTGCAAAATTTGATTGTCACAATCACACTTTATGGGATACAAAATTGAGTATTTTTGAACTCAATTCCATTAGGGGTTATATTATCTTTATTCTCACAGACTAATAATATCCTCTTCTTTAAATGTACATGTTTTGACGGAAAGTTCTTCAGGAAGTTCACATTCTTCTCTGATCCATAAATGATTCATGCTCAATAATACAAAATCTCCAATTATCTAAAACCTTCCAATGTTCTACCTTCTAGGCAAGGAATTGTAGCAAAATGTAATTTCAATAGCGTAAAAGAAAAGTGTCCATTTATAGCAAATACATTTTAAATGTTAACGAACTGTTTTGTCTATTAATTAGAGCTGATCACGAATCTACATTATGTATTTTTATCATAAATGTGAGATAATTCAGCACTCAATTATTGTTAGAAGAACAATGAAAATTTAAAATTGTTTCAAAGAGTGATTTATAAATCATATTATGTTAAAAGATGCATATAACAAAGTAAAATTGTAATAAAATACAAATTTCAATTTCATTAACCACCTACAAATTATCCAGCAGTGCATAATTAAAAAATTAGATGAATTAAGTATCAATAACATTTATTTGATGAGAAAATGACACAAAATACTCAATTTTCTTGCAGAACTGAACTTGAGTTTTGTGAAGAATGAAATTCTATCGCCAAGATGTTGATGAAATATGTTTGATCCTCCCTAACTGCAAACACATTATTAATGTGTAAAACACTTTTTTTTTTCTTTCAAATTCTTGCTGTGCACAATTTACTATTACTCTTCATCTTGCTGCAAGTACTACAGGAGAATGTCCTAACTACTACAGGAAATGATTTGTTACTCCAAATGAGAGATCAGTTTGACTCGAACTTCATCAATTTTTAATATCAATAAATGACTGTTCATATTCATTAGTGAAGATATATAATTTTGACTTCTTATGTTTCATGTAAGGTCATGTCTACCAAAATAGTGAACAATAAAAAAGACCATTGTCACATAAAATCTGATTTCTTCACTAAAAAATTGTTGACTGACACAGGAATCTGGTTACACAACAGATTCCATAGTAAGTTATGGCTCCACTTTAATGCTAGTTGTGTTAACATAATTCCCAGTGACACCACAAGGAAATGACATCACATCTGAATAAGAAAATAAAATAAATTTCCTAAAATTAAACTTTAAAACATTTCTCCATAATTTTTGATATGTGAATTACTCCAGCAACACATTTTTTCACATTATCCAATTTTAAAAATTGTTGAACAGAGTTTCTTGTGCCATAGAGGAGTGGGGGCAGTAACCTGTTCGTTGGAATCGCGAGCCCAGTTATACTACAAATTTTCATAACTTATGATTAATGTAATTGAAGACAAGTTACTAACCTGTACGCCTGTTTACCAAGATATATTTATCTTATTATTAAAGCAGGCAAGTATAATTTTTTTCCTCTTTAATCAGTCAGACAAAATTCATCAACAAACCTGATTTGACCCACAATGTTTGGTTGAAACGAAATCTATGTACTTACTTTCCTCTAATAAACCTGTATTACTTGTCACCCATAATGACGTACATGTCTTTGTACAACCAAGAATATGATGTGACTTAAACATAGGATCTAATGATTTGATCTGCACTGTCATTGACTAAATTGTAAATACGTGACGAGGGTGAAGTATCTTCATAATTTTCTTGAGTGCTTAGATGTTATAAAAGTTGAAATTCATTTTTCCTCTCTCAGAGATGTGAAACCTGCACCAAATGTTATGAAAATTCTTGATAAAGAAACAGCCAACTGCTTGGGACTATAGACACATGTTTAGGATCTATCTGGTTTACCTTCCTCTACTTCGAGTGTACCTTTCCTAGATATTTTTAGTATTTTTTCAATGTTTCGGTGTAAAATGTAGAGCTATATATTTATATGTACACACCAACTTTCTCTGATTGTCTTAAAAGTTTCTTGATTTGGAATATTAGTGCAAACTTTTTATAGGCAATCAATTATATATTCTTCAATTATACATCCACAGTATTACATTTCAAATAACATTAATTATACTTTTGTATACAATTGTAAATTCATAATTTTTGTGATTTTATGATATTTATAATACATTGTGTATACAATTTAATTTTGAACTTAATTTAATTAACAGTTCCTGATGAAGGATCCAATTCCGGATCCGAAACTTCGATCTTTCCCATAATTTGAAATGCAATACCAAATATAAATATTTTCAAATCGGAGAAAATTGTTACTTAATATTATATTTGACCCCAATCTAGATAAGACATTTCTTTCGGTATTGTTCTAACGATCCCTATACAAGATCATCGTGAAGTCTAATTAAGCAAGTACTACACCTGCACAGGTGTGGTGGCGCAGGGGGGCGGAGCCGTGGCTGACGAAGTGTCCGATGACACGTCATCGCTCTCCGACTCCGAGGCAGCGATAACTCTGACAGCGTCCACGTGCTCCGGTAGGGGCACGACGTCTATGCGCGTGCGTAGAACATTCCACTGCTTGGCGGCGAGCGGCGACGCCGAGAGACTTCAACGCTGCCTCAAGGAGGTAACCCTTTCGGAATGACACCACCAGTGAAAACTTTATTTCCTGTCAAAATTCATAACACCGCAGGAGACAAACATCTTAATATTCAATTGTACTTAGGAAATTAATTTCAGAATAGTATAAAAGTGTGTGTAACCATTCATAAGCTCCAGCTCTTTAGTTGTAGTGCGCTTAGATACTTGAACTGTTTCGTTGCTGCGGAGAACAATGGGAAGGTAGAAATTTCATAGAGCACATTAAGTCCCATCCATAAATTAAGTAATGGACCCTGGGGAGGGGATTTATAATGTGGGTACTTTGCGTTACGGCGAGGCAAGGGAGGGTTATTCTTGTTACATAATGTTGTTATATAGGGTATGTTTCGTTGGGCGATTTTTACCCTTAAAATATGTCACTGTGATCCTCATTGAGGGAACTGATGTTCCGAAAAGCAACACGTGTTTTCTTAAGTAGTGCGAGCGTTATGTAATTATAGGGGGTTGGATACGAAGTAGCATTACAGGAGGTGAGAGAAGGTAATACAATGGTATATTTTTGGGTAACGTAATTTATGGACGACCCCTTATGAGTTGAAATGTAGAAGTAAAGCTGTGTACCAATGTGGTTGTGACAATGTGTTTACCATAGACCAAAACGGTCGTCTGCGTGAGGTCAACTCCGAGACTGTAGAGTCCTAAATGAGAAGAGAAGCGTCAGCGGCGGAAATGTTACATGAAATTTCTCATAACCCGAAATTTCTACGCGCTGCTCCTCATATTACTGCCAAATGAATATCAAAGCTTTCCCTTTGGGCGTCACTGGCGCTCAACTGCCTGCTCTTCCCATCTCGAGTCTACTATAAAGAAGGCAGGGGTGAGCAACATAAGATATTACGTACTCACAGGTCTCGGATGTCGCTGGCGGTTCACTTTTCTTTAAGGACTCTACTGACTACCTGAAGATTAAAAAACATATGACTAGTGGCAGCGACAGGAGAGGTCAGAGTTCATCGATTTGTGGTGGCAGGGCGGCGCGAGCGCGCTGGCCGAAGCGGACGCCGGGGACGACGCAGGCGATTCGGCGCTGCACGTGGCGGCGCGTCGCGGACGAGCGCCGTGCATCGAAGTGCTGCTGACTGCCGGAGCGCGTCCTTCGTGCGTCAACGCGTCAGGGGAAACTCCGCTGGAGGCGGCTGCGGCTGCGGGACACACGGAGGCGGTGGCTGCGCTTCTACGACGAGGCATCGGTGTCGCGCGCGATCCCGTGCAGGTGAGAAGAACCAACCATATAAAAAAAACAACTCGAAGTCATTTTTCTTTGCTTCGAGAAAATTTAACTTTATAAAGAACAAATCATGAACGGAAACGCATATTGTTTAATAGTTTATTGTATATTAGTCGCAGTAACTTACTTTATTGTCAACATGGTCATAGGTAGTTTGTAACAGATCTCTTGGCAATAAATAATGTATTGATTGATTTATTGTCCCTCTAACTAGCTTGATGTTGGTACAGATCTTGTACGCTTTTACTTAGCTATCGTCCATAAGAGTAATAATATTTGTACCTCGCGTTATGTTGTTCAACGTACTTGTTCTTTTGGCTCTGTTCTGATCTTTCTGCATCGAGCGTGTGAAGCAAATATTACCTTGAATCTTTGTTTGTTGTGTTCTTAACTTGTGGTTTTTCTTTACAGCGAATAGTCGCTTTTGCGACAACTATAAATATTTATTTGGATATAACTTTTATTCGTAGAAGTTGGCAATTCGTGTTAGGCAGCCATATTGTATAATTTTCGGCAAAGTTACATGACTTGGAGTATAGGTGTGTGTGTCTTCATCAATTATGTTCATCATGATAAAAAGCTCTCCTACCAAAAATAAAAACGCGAAGGTACTAAATATTTGTCCAAATAATATTTTTAAGTCATACTTTGTGTAATAAATAATAACAATGGAAAAAGACGGGAGTGACAGTACACCTTTGCGGCACAGGCTCTGTCAAGCGGCTACTCGTGCATCTTGTCGTGCCGGAACTATTGATTGAGTGAATCTTGACTTTCTGGGAACTGCCGCGTCGAGGTGTCGAAAGCTAACGTGTCGGCCATCTTGCTCTGGTCCACTCATCGACGCGGCAATTTTATAAATTCAAACCATCCCGATAACTTGTTGGAAGAGCCCCGATCCATTTATTTATTTAAACATGAATCGTGACATACAAATAAAGATGAGATACTGCGGCAAAGTCCACATTGCTGTGGGAATCTAAAAATGCACAACAAAATCGGTTCCTTTTGCCCAAGCATTCCGTCCAATCTACTGGGTAGACAGTGTCTCTGTCGGACGATACTACATTTGGTACACTCCAAAAGAAAGTGTTCCACGGTAAGTATTGTGTTAGTGTATTACAACTCATAAAGGCCCCACCAGTGACTGCTTGAAATTCTCGGGAGGGACCGTGGCTCCCGTCTCCTCCATCTCTAAAACCGCTGTTGACGTCTTATGTGCTAGGTGGAGGACGCCCTATGCGTGGCGCGGACGCCCGGCGTGCTGTGGGCGCTGGCGGAGCGCTGTCCGCATGCAGTGCGAGGGTCAGCCGGCGGAGAGGCCTTGCGACGCGCGGCGCAACGCGGCTGGTTGGAAGGCGTGAGGGCGCTGCTGGACGCCGGCGCAGACGTCTCGGACGCGGATCCCGCCGGCTGGACGGCACTGCACGCGGCTGCCGCCGAGGGTCACGCGCACTGCGTCAGGGAACTGCTCCAGGCCGGTATGCACACCACAGACACCGATGAAAACAAAGCGGACTTCGCTGTACGTAAAAGCGATTGATCATTTCAGATCGTCTTTATTGAACTGTTTGATCATTACATGAACTGTATTTAACACAAGGAACAACATTCAGAAAAGGTAACTTCTCTTCAGATATTTTACAAGTAAGTCCAAGGATGGAAATAGTTGATAAGAATATTGAAGGATTCTATTATTTATTTATTTATATATATATATATATATATATATATATATATATATATATATATATATATATATATATATATATATATATATATATATA
>NNCF01126808.1:1301345-1333968 GCA_002313205.1 Laupala kohalensis | reverse complement strand
TATATATATATATATATATATATATATATATATATATATATATATATATACATATATACATACTGTACTTCCAAGATAATATTTTAACTCAGAACATAAAACTTGTAAATGTGAAGATAATAATATTAACTGAATAAAATTACATAGTAAAACTAAGAATTTTTTAATTTATTTTAACAGTGCAGGAGAATTTGTGACCTTTTTGGCCCATGTACTGCGTGCAAAGCGTCGTGATTTCCTCGTCCATATACTAAATATTAATTAATATTCGCCATCTAAACCGTCGCTCTGTTGTTATTCGTTCATATCGAATTAATATAATATCTTTGTTAAAATTAATGTATTTCGTCATATCCCGGACGAATTCTGAAATACATGTTACTAAGTTACTTGAAATGTCAGTTCAAAAATAAAGTTAATACAGAAAAGCAATATGTGTCTATACTTCTGCAACCAAAACTCAAGTCTCAAGAAATAGGGTCCTTAAGATAACCGTCAATGATGGGAGATGAAAAAAAAAAATTAATAGCGTGTCGTTAATAATTTTAAGGATGTCACAGAAAGAATATAATCACTTTTTCATGTTTTTGACTCGGAGGAAGGGACCCACCGGGATAAAATATTGTTATATTTAACTGTTGATATATTACTGCCGGAGATAGTTACATGACATTAAATGAATGAAATATGGAAGAGTGTTATAAAAAATCAACGTGGTTTAAATATTTTCCTATTCATTTATTTTGTAGTATCTTGTTGTCTGTTCTACGTGGTACTCAGTGTGAATGTGTATCAAAAGTGTATCTTGATAAATTGATTGGCAAAAGAGCCGTTACAAACTGCGTATGACCCCGTGGAGGACAATAAGCTAATTTACTCTCCGGAGGCAAGCAAGGGACCATCTCAACAATTCCAATTAAGGGGCCTACAATCAGAGGTGGGGTTTTACATTTCCGTTTTTAAATTTCATAACATCAATAGAATACCAAAAAAATTTGTATTTAATAAAACAAAAAAGTTAGTTTACAAGTACGAGTCATCAAACTATAGATTATTCGAAGTAACTTGTTTATAAATCGAAACTATTAAAATAACTCTAAATTCGAGATCAATTCTTACTACAGACCGCCACCCCTAGGCAAGAGCCTAGAGAGCCTGTACATAAAAGTCGCCTCTACCCGAAGGAAAACTGGACCAGGATGGGACTTAGGCCTACTTATTGGGGTGGGGGTGGAATACAATCCTTAATTCAAAAGAGAACCGTTAACTATATCCACAAGATAAGAGCTCATCATTTCTCATAACAGCTAAATTTGCTACGCACAAATTCTCGTAGTTCCTTTGGCACCAACTTTTACTCGATGCTCGCCTCTTATTGGTGGATTTGGGAGAAAGGAAGGGAGACACTTCACAATCATGTGACCAACCACAGCTGATTGATATCACCATAAACAACTGCGCGTAGTATTTTCCGGGTATATGAGAAATTCCGCATTATATTTCTCCCCCTGGCGGTTCTTTTTCTTTTAATGTCTCTAGGACGGAAGAGTTGAAAGAAGGGGGAGGAGAGGGGGGGACCCAAATTCTTTTTTAAAAAAGTGTGCTGTTGTATGGTAGGTGCCGACGCCGAGCAGCGTGACAGCGACGGTGCGACGGCGCTGCATTGGGCGGCGCACGGCGGCCACGAGGCGGCGGCGACGGCGCTGGTCACCCGAGGAGCGGATCCCGGCGCACGAGACGCCCGGGGAGGCACGCCTCTCCACGACGCCGCGCTCATGCGGTACGTTCAACATCCAACGAGGAATACAAGCTATTCTATCGCATGAGAACTTTTAGTTCATATGCGAACGAAGAATTTAATGTACGTTTATGAAAAAAAAAGTTATTTTATACTAGACGATTTGAAATTAAAAAAAATATATAAATCTAGATTCATATTACAACAATAAGTTTTATTAGCGAAATAAAAAAAAGTTCTTCTATATAATGAGTTTTAGTCAGGTGAAAAAAGATCGAACGTTACGCAATAATCGTCCCCCGTCCCCCCGCCACACTCACACACACGAGAACTCGAAATAAAACTCTAAGCAACTTATCTTCACGCGAGTACTTTACTGCGTTCTCTTGTCTCTGGAGGAGTCATCGAGAGCATAGGTTTTTTGGAATTTCGTGAGAGTAAATAATATAGTCGTGGGAATTACCTCATGTTTTGGTGAATTAAATAATGCGCGGTTTCAATTTTCGTGTAAGGATATGATTTCGAAAGTAGTCTTACAAAAGATCTAACAAAGGTAAAATAATAATACTAATAATAATAATGTGCCTATCATTTTATCTACCCTAGGACTAGTACCCCAATTCCTGGTCGACTCCATTAAAAAGCTCAAAATCAACACCAATGTAATAAGTAGATTGCAACTTCTGTCCTCAGCCCACATTACCAGAAAGTTCTTGGACCTGAAATAGATTCTTCCTCCCAGCAGAACTTGATTTAATAATCCACTGCTGAGAGAAAAACCAACACAAGTTGAGAGAACTAAGTAATAATAATAATAATAATAATTTATTGAACCACATAGATCATAACAATGGTGTATGGTTTGTCATAGTAATAACAACAATAACAATAATATTTACATATAAGAATNCAACATTATATTAATTTTGATACATTTAACCATATTCATTTAACTTAGGCTAAGTAGAAATTAACATAAAATACAATTATTTTCTACTATTACAGAATATTAATATTTATTTAGGCTAGGGTTATTAGATATCTATGGTAGTAATTCTATTATTTTACTTTTATTTTATTAATTTATGTCAAGATCTATATTTATGCTAAAACAGTGTAATTTGATGTTGTTAGATCGTTTCCTGCATCAGGGGTCACCTTCTGCACCTTTGTTCTAATGATTACCTCTAACAGATTGTATGTCATACATTAGTTATTGTCACTGAGGAGAGGAATTCTTGTACACTGTAGTAGAGTATCTGTTGTAAGAATTGTTTGAGTTTTGTTTTTAATGGGTTCAGTGTATTGGTGTTTTTAAGGTTTAGTGGTAATGCATTATATAGCTGTATACCTGCATTATGAGTGCTTTTTTGGCTAAGAGTGGATGTTATCTGTGGTAGATGGATATTTCTGGCCTGTCTAGTGTTGTGAACATGAACAGTGGAATTAAATCTATAGAGTGGTCCTTTGTCTAGTAGATCCTTTTTTACAAAGTACAAAGTTTCAAAAATGTACATGCATGGCAGTGGAAGTATTTTCAACTTTTCAAATAATGGTTTACATGTAGAAAGTTTATTAGTGTTGGTAATTGTTCGTATTATTCTCTTCTGTAAACAAAAAGTTTGTTTTGTTTCTGGTGCTTGTCCCCAAAATATTATACCATATTTTAGAATGGAATGGACATTTGCATAGTATACTGTTCGAAGGGTATCTGTTGTGCAATTTGCTGTTAGAACTCTGATGGCATACTTTATTGTGCTGAGTTTCATATTCAGTGTTTCTAGGTGACAGTCCCATTTCATGTTATCTTGTATAGTAAGTCCCAGGAACTGTGTTGTTTGTTTAAAGTTGAGGTGTTTACCATTAAATTCGATGTTAGGTGTGTGCTGTTTAGGTAAATGAGGATTATGGAAGGAAACTATGCAAGTTTTGTCAGTGTTTATTATGAGTTTATTTTGTTGGAACCTTTGGATTACGGTGGTGATAGTGGATTTTGTAGTGTTAAGTAAGTTTACAGCAGTTTTGGCATGGAATAAGATGTTTGTGTCATCAGCAAAAACTACAATTTCGTGGTTTTTGATGATGGATGGGATGTCATTAATATATAGAAGAAATAGTATGGGTCCCAGGGTGAAACCCTGAGGAATTCCATGAGTGACATGCATGGGCTAAGACCGGTGATGTTTTATTTCATTTTCATGTTGGTAGGATACTTGAACTATTTGCTGTCTTTCAGATAAATATGACTTTAGCCAGTTGTATCCTATTCCCCGAATTCCATAATTTTCTAGTTTACTGAGGAGAATTTCATGATCAATTATATCAAAAGCTTTTGTGAGGTCTAAGAATAATCCAACAGGGATTTCTTTCTGCTCTAGTGCAGTCAACATTTCATTGAGAAAAGCAAATAGAGCAGTTTCAGTAGATCTTTTTTCTCTAAACCCATGTTGGGAGTCTGTAATAATTTTGTTACATATTAAGAAGCTTTTTAATCTGTTAAATAGTTTTTCTAGTATTTTTGAGAAACCTTTGAGTCGTGACATTGACCTATAGTTTGTTACATTATGTTTGTCTCCTTTTTTGTGAAAAGGTTTTATGATAGCAGTTTTAAAAATTTGTGGGAGGATACCTTGGTTAAGGAGTTGTTATGCAAGTGAGTGAGTGGTTTGATTATGTACATTGCTATTTTTTTAATGACTGTGTCAGGTATATCATCAATTCTGGATGAAGTTTTGTTTTTCATTTTACTAATTATCTGAAGGACTTCTTCCTCATTAGTTTCCCTGATATACATTGTTGATGATACATGAATATTATATGGTAGTGGTAGAGCTTGTAGTGCTGTTGTGTTTTGCTTATTTTGTAGTTGGTTGGCTGTGCCTGTGAAATGCTGGTTGAGTGTATTAGCAACTTCAATGGGGTCAACTATTTTGTTATTGTCTTGTATCAATTCTATGTGTTGTTTATTGGTGCCTTGCACAGTGGTTTGCTTAACAATATTCCACATAGCTTTCATTTTGTTGGTAGATTTCTCTACGTATTTGTTATTCGTCATCTGTTTTGCTTTAATTATTATTACTTTCTTAAGCACCACTGTGTATTGTTTGTAATATGTTATGAGTTGAATGGGACATGATGGTTGTTTGGTTATCATATGGAGTCTTCTCTTCTGTTCACATGATGTTTTGATTCTTTTAAGGGCTCCAATGACCTTTGATGTCGACATGAGCTGTAAAGCCCCAAAAAAAAAAAAAAAATTGATTCCTTTAGTCAGACAATGTTTTTTACTTTGTGGTTTTTGTGTTTGCTGCTTATATGGATAGGTTATGTCAAAATAATTTAATAACTGGTTGAAGAATTTGTTGTACTTGCTATCTACATTAGAGGTTTCATAAACCTGAGTCCATGTTTAATTACTTAGAAGTGTTAGAAGTATATTTAAATTTGTGGAGTTAAATATTCTTCTGGGGGGCTTTTGGGAGTTAGTGTCAGTTTTAAGTGAGAGGATCTGTGAGTTATGGTCACTTAGTCCCGTATCATATGTAAAGGCAAGATAAATGTGTTTGCTCCTGTCAATTTGCATTTGGTTAATTATTGTTTGAGTGCTATTTGTTATTCTTGTGGGTTCATTTTTTATGGTTTCCAAATTAAATGATTTCATTAGATGGATGAACTATTCTCGTTCATGTTCAATGATGTTGTTCTTTGTTTGTAAAAAGTCAATGTTCAGATATCCACAAATAATGATAAAATGGTTCTTGTGTTTTGTCAGTTTGTTAAGAACTGCTTCTAGGATTTTTCTGAAGGTTTCAAGATTTCCATCAGGTGCTCTGTAAATATTTAAAATAAATATCTTTAAAGCAAGGATTTCAACTATAGTACACTCAAAGTCTAAGTCCTTAAACAAGTAGTTAAAATCTGTGTTTTGCCTGGATTCTATGTTAAGTTTTAGGTAAATACAAGAACCTCCATATGCATGGTGCTTATTTTTGTCATGTTTATCTATTTTACGGCAATAAAATCTTGCTAGATAGTACCCTGGTAGTGATGTAATGTTAATTGGAGTGTCTGACAGCCAATGTTCAGTGAAACATAGTACTGATATATGCCTTAATGTTGTAACTGTACCTCTAGCAAATTTATTTTGTTTCTTAATCATCGTATGTTTTGGTGTTTTGTTGCTTGTCAAGTCAGGTGCAGAAGTTAGGAAATGTTATAGGTTCATGGGTTTGGGGGCACAGCGTAGATTATAGGAAGTGATGCGAGAAGCAGGTGTACTGAGTCAGGGTTTGGGTCATGTGGATTGGCAGGACACCACAGATGCATAGGAAGGTGTGATCGGTCGAGGGATTAGAGATGACGAGTTAGGGTGAGTAGGAGAAATGAGAGGAATGGGTGTGAGTGGAACAGGCAAAGCAATTGGTAATACTTTTGCATTATTAATATCTAATTTTAACTGCATATAATATCAGCGATTCATTTTGGAATAATAAATACTAACGGATTTATTAATTAATTTCTTTCATAAGTATTAAATCCGCCACTGTCCTTGGACCCTTAATCGGAATTGATGGGATGGTTCAACACCACCTCTTTATCTAGGTCGTGTTGGATGGTCCCTTGCTTGTTTCCGGAGAGTAACTTAGTTTAGTATCCCCCGCGTGATCATACGCAGCTTGCAACTGCTTTTCGAACCTTAAAGTTTATTTGTTTATAATTTACATGATTCATACCCACGTAGTTGTACTATGAGCTCCGCGTAGTCTTTTTGTGAGATGAGAAATTCGCATTACATCTCGCTTGCGTTTCTCTTCTTGCGGGACTCTACCTGCCAGTAGTTGCCTAATGTACCGAAGTTACCGAGAGTTTGGACACCAAAAGACAAAGATGGCGGACTCGAGTGGTGTTTCAGAGCAGCCACCACCAATATCTTAGATAAAACCCCCGGTACTCATTAAGACTTGGACTGCCTCAGATTGTCGTTTGACACTAATATCATCGTTTGGTAGCACTTACACGTACCTTACGGGTGTACCAACGCTATAGAAACAACAAAGAAACAACCGTGAAATAAATTTTGTTGAAAGTAGATTTAAAAAATAAGATTTCTTGGATAATTTACGCAATGTATTGTATTAATAGGAATATTCATTTTGTGTTACTCTACAAATGATAAAAAAAAGTATTTTAAGAGGTATTTTGTCAAGTTTGGTGCTAGTGAATACAACGAATAAGATGAAAATATCACAAATCGAGTAGTATTTAGGGGGTATCAATTGAGTAGGTTGGCAGTTCTCCCGAATTTGGTAACTTTTCATTCCACAGCTCGCCTATAGCAGGATCCACAGATTCCCCTGTATCGCTAGTACGCCAGTAGTGTTGTCTCGTGATATTGCAGCCGCACGCGGACGGTGCGCGCTCTGTTAGCGGCTGGCGCCCCGCTCGGCGCCCGGGACCGCGCCGGAAGGGCCCCCGCCGACGTAGCAGGCTGCACTTCTTTGCGACGGTTGCTGGCGCCCTCCGCCGCCAATGCGCCAGGGAGTACGTCGACTGCGGCGCCGGGGACCGGAACGTCTCGTGAACGGGTTGCGCAGAACGGTGGCGGTAGTGGCGGGGGACGGGGTTCGAGACGACGGGGAACCACTCGTCGTCCACGGAGGCGAGCGCCCTCTCCACCCGACTGACGAACGAAAGAAAAAAGAAGAAGAAGAAGAAACACGACGTTTAAACGTGATTAAATAATTTTGGGAACGTGTTCACCCGGAGGAGAACAGTGGTTCTGAGGGTCAATGAGCGAATCTTGTATTCCGATCAAGCGATGCGGCAAAGAGACACGTCTACGGGAGATCGCGAGATAAATCTTATATTTCAGATCTTCACTCTCCAACATATTCGCCCATTCGTTGATTACGGATAGATCCAAAAAATGGGAGGGAAAACGAAAATGGAACTATTTATTTACAACCACTTAAATATTGATGTTTTCAATAAGTGATGAATGAATTGGTTTAGTATCCATCGTAATTTTTTAAATATCAGGAACTTGGAAAAATATGATAAATTAAATTCTATGATAGTCAGCCATTTTTTTAGAACAGTATAAAACCGAACTTTTGTAAATTACCTGTTACAACAGATAATAAAATTATGAATGATTTGATTAAAAATGTGATTCAAAACCTACTAATAATTTTCCACAAAAATTGACCCCCACCATAATTATGAATCTTGTTCCAGAAGTGGTCTGGTTCATTCCTTTTAATATTGCATTATCTTAAAATATTTGTTCTTTCCTGCCGAGAGGAATTATTTTGGTAAATAATATATTCCAAATTATATATAAATCAAAAATTTTGTAATCACAAAAGTTTTGAAGCGTTTTTTATTTTTTTTTATTACTCTGAAACATGCCAAAATGTATCCGATGTTTGAAAAACAGTTAATTTCACTAATTAACAGCACTCACACAATTCACTAAAATGAAATAAACGCTTCAGTTCAGCCAATAAGTTGTAATTACTAGTATCAGAAATTGCTTGTGTTCACAAAATCCAGGAAGTAAAAGAAAAGATAAATTTTGAGGTAAAACATTATTAATCAGTTTTTAGTTAAAAACAAAAGCTCAAATTCTTCTTTTTAACATTGGTTCGTGTTTAGCGACCTCGAGTCCTGTAAGGTACACAGTTTCACATAGAAACAAGACAAAATAAGAATGTTACATTTAATAGCTTCAAAAACTACACTTTCCCCATGTTAAATCCCAATTAAATTTCTACTCCTCAGTAGTTCAGGTTATCACTNTTAATCTGATCTAGAGGGGTTTTTGCTGAAATTTAAACTTTCGTATTTTAACGGCCACCCTAGTGTATATCCACATACAAATATTACAATAAATATAAAAAGGACAATTTTTTTTCCCAAGTACACCCCTGCTGGGGATTATATTAATCAAATTATTTTATTCTCAATGATGTATTTTTCCAAGAATCCAAAAACTGATATTACTATGGGATAATAAAAATCACACTATGTTCTTTGACCATCCAGCTAATTCAGTCTATCTATATTGTTTTATTAAAAAAAACATTTAAAATTAAGTATGCTATAACTATTCCATCCATCCAAGAATTTCAAAGTTAGGATCCTAGTAGCTAAATTGTTTGAAAGCAATCCCACCAAAAACAATTTTTTAAAAAGGTTAAATCCTAGTAGCAGACAAATAACTCATGGAAAGTAGAGATTCTAAGGAAGAGTTGTCACATAAACATTTTACAATGACAACAGTGAGAGCTATATTTCTCAACAGAACACAACTTTAAGTACAATATCCTTGATTTCCTCATTCCTAACTTTGTAAGTTCATTTTAATTTCGAACCAAACTTGTATGTCATTTTTACTTTGTTACTTTTATAATTCCAGGCACTCAGCAGGATTCAAGGTTATGCCCAAGTTCCACAGATTATTTTTTCTATTAGTCTTGTAACTAAAAAATTTGGAGAAAAAAAAGTTGACCAACTGGCAAAATAATTATTTCACCAAGGATTCATGTTTTGTTATAACAATGGAAAATAATAATTTTACATTAAGGAATATAAAGAAATGTATTGTTTCTTAAATCAGATTTACATGTCAAAACCTCTGTGGTATGGGTTATAACTATCTCTATGTAGTAAAATTCTGAACAGTCAATTTCTATGCTTTCCAGCTGATCTTAAGGAAGAAGGGGAACAAATGAGTTGTTTTTTTTCAATTATTAACAGTACTCTAATTTGACTTCAATGGCAGATTAACCAGGAGCTTTGTACCTTAGACTTCATTTCAGGAGAACAAAAACATACACAGATATAAGTGTTTATTAATTGTGTAAGGGAATATAAAATATTTCTCACAAGTAAAAATAGTTTTATTTAGAGGAACGACATCTTTTCAGGTACACCCCGAGATTAATGTTATTTGGTACAGATATCCTAGAGTAAGTGCACAAGATTGGAAAGTTGACCCTCAAAAATTCATTGACAGTTCCTTTAGCAAGAACAAAAATAATAAAGTAATCCTGAAGGAAAATCTCTTAGTGGTACTCACGGTAATGAGAAAAAACTGATCAAGAATAAAATTTTCAGACAGAATACGCTTTTTGGATATTTATGAAATTTATCATAAAGTGCTCAACTAAATCCACCCACTCCACCACAACAAAATTCTAAAGAAAAGAGAAAAAAATTATATACAAACATTCATAGAAAATATATTTTAATTCTTAACAACTGAATGTTACAAAATTGTTATTGTTTCTACATTTTTACGACACAATTACTTCACAAACATTTGAGTTTACAACAATCAATCAAAATAAAATTATAATAAATATCTTGTATGTATACAAACAAAAAAATATATCTGCTTTATAGAATGGCAAAGTCAATTGTCAAATCATCCGTTAATTACACTTGAATGGTATAGATTATTTCCTGGCATTTGTACATTATTTAATAAATACTGATGCTAGACAATACATCAAATCAAGCAACCATCTCAAGAAAATTTAAAATATAAGTAGACATAGTGCCATCAACTTGATTGAAAGAAACATACATGGCACGTTGATACTTACAAAATAATACTTAAGGAAACTAATTAATTTTCTTTTCAGGTAGGAGAACAGATAGCTTATGCACATTCAACAATTGGCTTTGTCATTATTAATATTTTCTTTATTATACAGAAAATCCTTCCACCATACTGCCTCTTATCACAGAGAAAAACATTTAGGCTGATACTACAAAAAAGATAAAAATAGACCTTCAGCCTGAAATAAGATGTATAGAACAATAAATGTACCCTTCATCATTATCTATAAATGTCACACATCATAATATACTAACACACAAGAAACAATGACAAGTTTTGAGGCAGTTAACATACCGAGAACAACACTTATAGATTATTCTCTAAGTGACAATTACCATGGAATAATGCAATCAAATACACCTTAAATTTTCTACAAATAGTAAAACTAGTTAGAATGAAAATTATCTCTTTTTTACAAATTTTTCATTCCAATATGTACAAACTTCACTGTTCACAGAAGTAATAAAATAGAATGAAATTAGCACATGTCAGGTTTAACATGAGCGCATGGCAGCTTTTTTGTACAATCAATATCTAATTGATTAGCAATTTCAACAAGAATAAAAAACAGAAAAGTGCACTTGTGATTACTACAGGCATGAAAACTCCCCGAGAAATTGTTCTCAATCAAGACGTAAAAAGAATGATAAAATTTCTGTACATTTCAAAAGTACTGGGAATATCAGGATGCTTTTGAGAGAAATCTTCGTACATGTCATTGAACGAAATATCTTTCGGCAAGTATCTCACTGTCCGTAAACGGTCACCATCTGGAATGGTAATAGTTTTGAGATAGCCTTCTATATGATTGTGGAAAATATCCTTGTGAGCGTGAGATGTAATTTTTGAATGCAACTGACATTCAGAAACTTTGTCATGGTACTTCTTTCCAATACTCCGAATGCCTTTAATGCACTTACAGGACAAGGGTAGAAAGGATTCTGCTTCAGGGCTTGGGAAAATAGAAGAGATGTAATTATCAAACATTGTTTGTCCAAAGCCGAGCGTCGTGAAGAAAAAAAGCCTACAAACTTGCACCCTCTTTCCATCCCCAGTCTGCAAACTAAAATCAATTCTGTAATGCTTCACTGTTCTGACAGTTCCAGCTATAGCTTTCTCTAGAACAACTTTTTTGGAACAAAGTTGCAAAACGAATTTTTTG
The DNA here is from genome assembly GCA_002313205.1 of Laupala kohalensis. Lineage (NCBI taxonomy): Eukaryota > Metazoa > Arthropoda > Insecta > Orthoptera > Trigonidiidae > Laupala > Laupala kohalensis. Next base: position 1,322,439 of record NNCF01126808.1, on the reverse strand, counting down.
CGTTCCTTAGCAGACATCGAACAAAATATCCTGTTTATTTCTCTTCTACGCTCCTCAGGAATTAAAAGTGAACAATTCATTACACATGTAGATTCATCGCATCCTTTCCTAAGGAATAAACTTGTGTTGGGATCTTTTTCTCCAGCAACAGTCGGAACAACTTTCCTCATTGATATAGCACTCCTATCAATAGTCTTTCCAAACAAATCACTGGCAACAGCATGGATGACTGATCCTCCAACATCTCCTTGCTGCCTTACAAGCTCATTCATGATCTCACATTTGTCAACCCCTAAACCACTAGTGCTCTCACCAATACATTTGCGGTCACCAGATTGTAAATGAGATAAAAATAAATTGTCACCAGGAATAACATTTTTGTTTTTCCCCATATTTTGAAAGCTTGTGTTAACAGATCTTTCACACTTATCAGTTGAAATATTAATGATCTGTAGGTTATTGTTAACTGAAGCAACTTGCTTTACATTTCCATCATTTTGACACACAGCAATATTTTCAGGATTATCAACATAATAGAGAGAATCTACAGGGGTCAAATACACATATTGCACGTTTGAATCACCGACCAAAGTACCGACATTATTTTGCAATGTTGTGTTATCTGAAGATGCTAAAGACGAACATGATCCTTGCAGTGGTGCTACCAAGAGGTTTTTTCCATCAACCAAATGCTCCATGTTACCTGCAAGGTGGTCGTGTAGAAGAATTTGGCCTTGCTGGTTTTTCCACTGCAACTGCAGTCCAGACTTACCGGCAAACAAACTGAAAAATTCACAATACTGACTCAATAATAGTATCAATCTCAATTAACAAATAATATTTCTAAACCAGGGATGTCAAGAGAACGGCATGTTAACAGATTTGTGTTCCTCTGCGTGCCCAGAGATCTAAATCGTGACAACGGCTTTTGTTATGGATAGCAGGAAGGGGTCAACAAATTCCTTTCCTGAGCTTAGCAACCATGCATTCCCCAGTTTCTGCGCAATGAAACTAGCAAGTTTGTGGAAGTGTCAGTAAAAATTTCAGAAGGTAAAGCAAATATATTTCAGTTTTGATTATAAACAAAATCAGTATAAAGCAATACAAAATCAGAACAGGGAATTAGCTACAAAAATCATAATAAGGAAACACATAATCAAAAACGTATCACGATTTTTTTGTGGAACACTTTATGCTATTTAACACTATTCTTCTCAATTCATTACCAATCTTTCACACATAGTAAACAAAACATTATCTCTGCGTTCATCATACAGAAAATCACAACATTCATTTGCTCTCAATTTCCCCATAACCCCTTCCGTCCTTCTAAGGTAGTCTGGCCAACCCTCGCTGAAACCTGCCTTCGAAGCAGTGCGCTTGACATGCCCTACATAAGCATGCCTGATGTGCGTAAGTGCTCCCGTTGACATCCTTGTTCTAAACCTTCGTAACATGTCCACAATGTCTCTTATCCTGAAAACTTGATAATTTTCATCACAAAAAAAACCCAACATGAATGTAACTTCACCGAAGGAGTTGAATAAAGTTCTCACAAAACTTACAAAATAATATAAAAAATACAAACTCTTTTCCAAACATTTAACATTTTTGGCACACTCTCAGGCATTTTTGGTAACTATAAAGACAATGGCTTTTTCATTAATCAATACCCCACTAGCAATTTTTCCAGTCCCTAGCTACAAATATAATTCATTAAGCTATAAATATAATTATATAGTTATAAATATAATTAAAGGCTCATTTGATTTATTAATCCCATTCTCATTTATATCGTCTTGTCAGCTTATTTGCATCGAAAAAATTTCTAGTAAAATATTATTAAAATGTTTCACAAAGAAACAAACTTAATAATATATTTTTAATGAAAACATCATTATTTTGAATGAGACACAAGAAATATTTCTTAATACCACATAAAAAAAGAAATATTCAGGACATAAAATAGAATGCTAATTATAATTAATCAGGTAAATCTTGATCAGAAAACATCTCCACACCATTTTCCATTCACATTCTAGTTTTCCCAATTTGTACACATATTTACGGACCAAACATGAACACAAATTACAATGACAAATTAAAATGTCAATACCTACAAATATGAACTGATTGAAAATCACAATAAAAGTTAGGTGCATTGTTGGCATAATAACCATTAAATTTGCATTACAAAATAGATTACATTATCAGGAAAAGGTTCTTGGGAAGAGGTCTGTTGAAATAATGCTATTTATGTATGTGCCAACGCTTCAAACTATGTTAGTTCATCAGGGTTAACGAAAAATAAGTTTGGAGAAAAGAAGGTAAAGAAAAAACTATTATGTCCAATAGATTACACTTAGGTCAGTGAGACCATGCACACCCACTCATGGGTTAATACTCACACCTCAGTAAAATAAAGAGCAATGAGTGTAAAAAATACATGAACATACCCTGCTTGAGAATTAATAAGAGTGTTACCAGGCAGAATCATGTCCTGAAACAGACAAATTATTGGTCACACTATGAGCCAATTGAAGGAAAATGATTTTGTTAATTTACAAGTTGATATGATACATTACTTAGTTTCGAAACATGAAAAATATTTTATGAAGAAATAATATTTCATAAGTAGTACTATACCTCTGGGTTTTCATCTTTGAAACCCTCAACATTCACTACAGCAGGCGGTTGAAGTTCTTCCTGAAAATACAAGTTGAAGTTTAGCATAGTAAATTCACAAAACATTTCTTAACAGCTTGACAACATTAACAAACATTTACACAGACAAAAATTGAAGAATAAAGAACTGTCACTACAATAGAAGGAAAACAAAGTGGAGGAACAGACATGCAGAAGAATAGAAATGTGACATCAACTATCAACTTTTCCAAAATTCATTGCTCGCCACACAAAACAGATGTAGCATCATGCTTCGTACACCCCCAACGATATACTTTTGAATTTATGATACACATAAAACACTGACAAGGTTGGACAGTTTGTTCAATACAATTCTCCTTGATCCATAAAAACTACCTAACATACCTCATCAGAATCTACTTCCTCCTTGATTCTTACATGAGATGTCACCTCTTCCTCCTAGAACATTATTTCTAGTCAAATATCAACAGCAGTAAAAATTGAGGGTCAAGCCAAACACAATAAATATAGAATTAGTGTTTTCTTGACCACAGAAAAAAATTTATTTACATAAACAAACTTTAAGGCAATAATTCTTTGTTAACCTTGCTCCTCTCTAAATAGTACCTTATTGGTTTCACATTAATGAATACTTATTTTGTAAATGTCTGTATTTCTGTTAGATGAAATTCTCATGTAGTGAGCAGGGACTAAAAGGTGTTCAAACAATCACCAAATTTTTGATTATGCGAGGTATTTTTTCCCATATTGTAGATTGTGAAACGAAAGAAAAAAAATTAAGACTGCCTTATAGATGTACTAGTGTAAAAGTTGAATCAATTTTCACAAAATGAGAAGTGTTCTTTGATTAAATTATTAGGTGAATAACCAGCCTCCCTCCGAATGAGTTCATGTAAAAAGTCATCTATATCAAGTATCTAATCAAAATACATTGATAAACTAATAAAAAGCTTTTTATTTATTGAACAAAATTATTAATTAAATTACCCAGACAGAACAAAAAAAATTAGTGAAGGTATTGAGAATTATCAATCCCTATATAATCATTTGTGTGCTATAAAATTGGCATCTAGTATTCTTTTCCAGCAATAAATTATAAAATGATATTAATGAATGCACAAAGTACCAACATTAGGTGAGAAAAACAGAAACAAAATTGGAACAACACACAATGTGGCTGGGGAGAGGATTGAGTCAACAATATCTCGCTAAGCAGTACGATTGGAGCAAATAAGCTAGCATTCTTTCACATAACTGTAAACTGTTTTGAAGTTTCTGAGTGTTACTTTTATGGATTTAATACGAGATAAAACACTGGCAAGTGCAAAAAATTTAATCAACTATGAAACCAACACAACTATTTGGAGAACAGGAAGATTACAGAAAAATAGACTCATTTGAAGTCTGTAACTATAACAGTTTAGTATAATAAATTTCTTTCAAATAGTCCATCGAACATTTATCATTTTTGAATCACTTGAAATGAATTAACCATAAGAGGGAAACAGCCAAGAGAGAGAGCAGAAACATAAAATCCAATAATAGCTGGAGATATACACAATGAAGTAAATCGGTTTAAGTTATCCAGAGAATTATTTTCTATTTCAATCACACTATATACTTTTCTTCAGAATAATATTTTACTCCAACAACATCAGAACATTAAAGCTTAAGATTTTTTCTAATCTCCCTTTTGTTCAATAGTTTGCATCCCGAAATGTACATATAGTAATACTGGAAGACTTCACATACTAACTCACGTTTAATTTATTTCTTAACTACCGTACATTTCTGCAGATAAGACAAGGTATATATTTTTTGTCAAATTTTATAGTTTTAGCATTTATCTGCCCTATAAGACGACCCCCCAAACTATCAACAGCCTATGAAGCCAAAAAGTTTGGAATTTCTAATGTTATCTACAGCACTGAGGACAATTTGTTACGGGATACTGATGATGAAGAGGAAATCAACTCGTTAGGTACAGAATAGGACCCATACGATGAGCTTCAGAAAAACTAGAGTGAGAACACATTTGAGGAGCTATTTCCCTTAGATAATGATTGTCAGGTTTTAGCAGGATTTTAAATACATTGGTGAGCGATTTGTTTTATTTGATAATGGTTTCATTTTACATAAATTTTGAACTAATTTTTTTTGTATGTATCCTATATGACTACCCCAGATTTGTGGGGTCATTTTTGTGATTCAACTTTCATCTTATCTGTGGAAATATATAGTAATAGTTTCACTTCATTCACTTGACACATATTTACAGGGTTCTTTCTCTTCACATAGATTCTACACAACTGACGACTAGTTAGCCTTCTTGCGTATCAAAGTCCTAGGTGCATTCCCCAAAGAAATTTCAGCTCTGCAGCAATAAGACCTGGCTAGAAGTCATTCCAGTCATAGTTGAAAACATTTAAAATGTAAATTTTATACCTAACTACAGTGGAGCATCAAGTATCCGAATACCGATCAACAAAAACTTCGGTTAACCAAGAGTCCCAGTCGGCAAATTACAAAATAGCAACAACGACTGTGCTGAAAAACGACCATCTATGAAGCAAGGTTTCACTACATTGAGGAGGCTATGAAGCGGTTAGAACAACAATAAGAATGTGATGTTGTGCAATTGCTGTCTTAAAATGTGTGCAAGATTTAGTGGCAAAAAAACCAGTCTTAGCTCTGAAGCAACAGAAAATATTGGATATCTTTTCCTAAATTAATGTACTACCCAATTTAATGTACTCCTACTGTATGCAAGTTATGTGTAAAACATAAATGTGTTGTGTTTAATATCAATGTTTCTTTGTTTCATACTGTTCCTATGACAATTTTTTCGGAAATGATCAGTTATCCGAAATCCCCAATTGTTTCCGATAACTGATGCTCTACTGTAATAATGATTGGAACAAGTTGTCTACTCTGTCAGGGTATTGATTAAACAGGGCTTCTTGCACGCTTAGCAAGCTTCATCAGTACTCTAACTTTAGCGATGCAAAATGTCAGTGATTTCATACCCTAACATCCTCAATCGCTCTGGTACAATTTATGTAATGCTTTATTTTTTTAATGTAAAAAGGGGAAATATTAATTGGCAATGTAGAAATTTTTCACAAAATTTTCAGTGATCCCAAATAAAACTTTGGAACAGAGAAACCTAAAATACTGTTTCTGAAGATATTTTTCTGTATTTTTTATTTGCCATTCTCATGTATTAATCTTGTTTATCACTGGTATGCCATCAGGGCTAATGGAAACAGTATTAATGCACTGTAGAACCTCACCAGCATACTTACTCTTGTCCCAAGTTTCTCTCATATGAAAACCATTGTTCTCTTCTAACTCAGTAAAAGGAAATTCTGATGGATTAAGAATGGTTATGGGATGGGTCACGGGAGATCTGTGAGGTCCGTTGAGTTCAATGCTCTAAGCTTGTCCTAGTACATGAAAATAAATGCACAAAATAGTTAGGAATAAATAAAAAGTTATGAATAAAATGGGGAATATTAGTAGGATGTACAAGCAAAGCTTCATGAGGATAAGGTCAATAATGGCATTTGTTGCTTTTGAATTAACATGAAGAGAAGTGCATAAAAATCTTAGCAAAAAATATGCATTATAAAATGGATAATAAATAATTTATACAAAAGGTTAATGCTTATTAAAATAAAATATATAACAGTTTATCTCTAAAAGAAGAAGGAATAATGGTGTTGTAACATTAGTATTTGAACAAATCAGAATGGTTATCAAGTTTTTCATTAAAATATTACTTTAGAAATAGCTGGTACAAATTCTTACTTCTGATTCATTCTCTCTTTTCACTGGTTCTATATTAACTTCAACAGGTAATGGTTCACCACTCTGTAAAACCAAAAATACTGTCTCAGGCACATAAAAAAAACTCACAAGTTCCAGACAACAGTTGCTTTATAATTTAAATCTATTATTGTTGTACACTCTTTATCAAAACTATTACTTGAAGATAAGCCATTTACCACAGAACAATTTATTGTTGTTAGTAACCTGACAGTAAGATGAGTGGAAGGGAAAAGTAACAAGTTTCATTCGTTTTTGACAAGATGGAAGTAGTGAATTGGAATACTGTATTATACTATTTGCAAATGAAAGTGGTCCTTCACAGCATAGGACACTTGCAAGTCAGAACTCTACTAATCCCTCCATCCTTAATGAGCACATCGCTTGGTCTTTCCGGTGTTAGGATCTTAGTCACCAACTGGACCCAAGAAATATGAAATGTTAATTCTTTATTTAACATTTTAGTACCATTTTAATGTTATGTTTGCAACATACATAAAATTAAAAATAAAATGAGTCCAAACACAATATAATTACAACAAAATTAAAGAATAGGATCAAATGTAAATGAAAGAAATAAATATTTTGGCATATACATTTAATCTTTCATTTGTAATATAAATGTACTTCTGTACATTTGTATTTGATTCAGTAAATTGGATGAAGAGGTTGGTGGTCGAAAGCCTTTTAATTAATACTTTATAAGTATTATGTTTATACTTTAGAAATAATTAAAAGAATGAATCTAAATTAAAAATTAAATCTCACTTTTAACTTGACTGAAACCCTTAACTTTGGTGTAATTTTTTAACTTTGGTGTAAAGTTTATGGTCCATTCTCTTTATTATTTTATGTAGATAGCAAAAGTAATATTAAAATGGAATTCAAATGTTAAATAAAGAAAGTAACATTCGATTTCTTGGATCCACTTGGTGACCAAAAGCTTAACCCCAGAAAGGCTGAGTGGTGCGCTTATTAAGGGTGGAGGAACTGGCAGAGTTTTGGGAAGTGTTGTACGATCTGAACCCTGCCTCTATCATTTGCAAATAGTATATGACATTTTTTTTCTTTCCTCTGACTCCTACATTTGTATTTTGTGTTATTATTTCCATATTAGATTACAAGAGATCATATGCTAAGTATGATCAATGTTTTGCATTTTTATGAACTTTTTTATTATAATTCTAACCTGTCATTAGGCTATCATAGATATAAACATAGAAAAATAATACCATACTTACTGACAAAAGACCCTCTTGGACATCATCCCCAGCATCATGTTTCACCTAAACAAAAAAGAAATTAAATCAAACACAAATTTTACCTCAAATGGAATTGACAATCTTAATTCCCAATTAAGCAAATTGTGTAACGCATTCCGAATCTTAGTTAACGCAGTTAGTCCACGTATTTCCCGTTGCGTATGTTTTGCAAACGTTTACTCCCATTTACGTTACGGCATTACCTTCTGGGGTAATTCCGGTCAGAGTATTCAAACTTTCAGAATTCAGAAGAGGATAGTTCGGATAATTTGTAAATCTCACCCCCGAAACTCTTGTAAACCTTTATTCAAGGAATTAAATATCTTAACACTTCCCTGCATTTATATTTATGAAACGGTCGTGTTTGTTAAGACCGAATTACTGAAGTGCCACCCTTGCTTTATACGAAACAGTCTCGTTCACGAACACTATACACGCAATAGTAGTAATATTCATCGCCCTAGAGTGTCAACCACTCTTTGCCAAAAAGGACCTTATCATTCGGGAATCGTTCTATATAATTCCCTGCCCAAGAATATAAAAGATATTATGAAATTGAATCTCTTCAAATCCGCGGTTAAAAACTACCTCCTGCACCAGTGCTTCTACACTGTAAAAGAATTTATTGATTTTAATAAAAGTTAAATTCGTCTTGTACTTTATCACGCCATTGCTGTAGCACTTTTTAAATAACTTATAACAATTTCAAAAACTATTTTCTTGCATGATTGTGTTGTCTTATGGCTCATATTAATTTAGTTTTATGTGTACTCAACATTGTCACGTTTGTGTACATAAATTCTGTAGCCCCATCCTGGCTCGGGTTTTTCTCCGTTTTTCCTTCTGGTAGAGGTGGATTTATCATACAGGTTCTCTAGGCTTTGTCTAGGGGAGTGTCTATTGTAACAATAAATCGTGAATTTAGTGTTATTTCAATTCTTATGATTTTTAAACACTATACTCAGAATAATCTATAGTTCGATAATAACTTGTACATGTAAATTTACAAACATATTTGCGTTAAATTACAAACATATTGACATTATATATGTATTATAACTCGCAGCTAACTTTTTATCTTATCTAGGAACTTTTGCTGAAATTTTTGAATCCGCCTCTGCCTTAGGGCCCTTGATCGGAATTGATGGGATGGTCCCTTGCTTGCTTCCGGAGAGTAAATTAGTTTTTTTTTCCTCCACGTGGTCATACGCAGTTTGTACTGTTTTTTGACAATAAATTTATTTACCTCAGACTATAGCACTTTTTAGTCAAAATGAAAGAGTTAATAACTGCACAATTATAGTCTTGAATAATAAACACAATCATATACTCCATTTAATGATTTGTTAAAGATGTCATCAAAATGGTGACAGACACAGGATACTTCTATCGACTTAAAAAAAGGTAACAAAAATATATTTGCAATTATCTTATTTTTATGATTATTATTTTCTATGTGATATTAACGATCAATATTTAAAAAATGCATGAATAATAATCAAATCATTTTTACTTGGTAATTGTGGAGCTTTAGCAACATTATCAAAGCATGATAAATTGAAAGGCGTTTCTATGTTGCTCATTGTTTTATTGGTATAAAGCTTTTTCGGCTGCATAGCAGCCATCGTCAGTAACATACACTGAAAAAAATAAATGTACATGAAATGACAATAATAAAAATAGAAACATAATATGAAAGTATACAATAATTGGGTGAAACAGTATCGAAAGAAGTGTATTTTTGGTTGTTGTTTGGTTTACCAAAGATCCATAAGGCTTCCATACCCATAAGACCCGTTGTCTCCTACACCAACACAATCACACACAGACTAGCATACCAACTAAACAAACACTTTCACCAACACACCAATTTCTGTCCATCACACACAGTTAAGAATAGCACGGACCTGGCAAACAAAATTAAAAACATTCCTGTTCCTCCTAAAGCTAAATTAATCTCTTTCGATGTCAAAAATCTTTTTCCCAGTATCCCTCCATCTGATTGTAAAACTCTTTTACGTGACACCCTTGCCCCCTCTTTGCAAAAACAGAACTTTTCAACCTCATGTCTCTTTGCTTAGTTGTTAATTATTTTAAATTTGATAATAAATTCTACCAACAGAACTCAGGTCTACCCATGGGTTCCCCCCTCTCTCCATTACTTGCAGACTTATTTATGGACAATCTTGAAAAACAAATTTTTGACTCTGGACATTTTATTCTACCCAACATTATCTATTGGTACCACTACGTAGATGACGTAATCACTCTTTGGACGGGAACTCACAGACAACTTGACATTTTTACTCAATTTCTCAATTCACTTCACCCTAACATAACCTTCACCACAGAAATTGAAAATGACAATAGAACACTCAATTTCCTAGACCTCTCTATTTCTCTAGTAAACAACCGCCACCAGTTTGACATATTCAGGAAAGACACATTTTCAGACACTACCATACACAATTCTTCACAACACCCTCCATCACACAAACACGCTGCCTTCCACTCCATGGTCCATCGTCTGTTCACCATTCCACTCTCACCAGAAAAAATCAAAAAAGAAATAGACACTATAAAACTTATAGCAGAAAACAATGGCTACAATACCTTTCTCATTGATAATATAATCACTAAGAAAGTTAGATTATATCACACGAAGAACCTCACATCACTTACTCCAAACAATAATATTCAAACCAGACACGCAATCCCTTTCATAGGCCCACTCTCACTTAAAATCGCGAATTCACTAAAACATTTAAACATTTACACTACCTTCTTCTCTCCACAAACACTTAACACAACCTTATCATTCACTAAGGACCCCACTCCCCATCTCCTCCGAAGTGGAGTCTACGCTCTCACATGTAGTGATTGTCCCTCCGTGTATGTCGGGCAGTCTGGACGAACATTCAAACAAAGGATACAGGAACACGTAAATGCATGGAAAAATTACACAACAGTCTCACACTTCGCCAACCACCTAGTAGAAAACACACACACATTTAACATTGAAAAGGATTTTTATATTTTAGAAGTAGAAAATAGATTTTGGCACTGGATCAAATTAGAAATTTTCCATATCCCTAATATTCTAAAAAACAACATCATNCCTTCAAATTCCTTCCCTCTCACCCCCAACTCTCCAGGACACTGCACCCCATTCCCAACAGTTAAAACCCTTGGAAATTCTTTCTGTCTTCTGCCGCCAGTTCCTGGAAAACTCCGACAGCCCCCTTTTCCCCCCGCCCACCCCATCACTTTCCATATAATGACCTCCGTTCGGCGTACTCTGCGCATTCGCCAAAAATATTCCTCAATACTCAGGTACGTAATTTTATCGGTTTGCTCATTCTGTATTTGTTTTCTTTTATTCATTTTTCAATGTTCTTTCCTTTCTTTATTTCAACAACAACCAAAAATACACTTCTTTCGATACTGTTTCACCCAATTATTGTATACTTTCATATTATGTTTCTATTTTTATTATTGTCATTTCATGTACTTTTATATTTTTCAGTGTATGTTACTGACGATGGCTGCTATGCAGCCAAAAAAGCTTTATACCAATAAAACAATGAGCAACATAGAAACGCCTTTCAAATAATTTTATTTTAATTTCCTTACTATTACTTTTATTAGCAATAAAAATGATAATTCTTTGTGATCATGAAAGGAAGTATTCCCAAACCACCAAGTTTTGTATTGTCGGGAGCTGACTAGAAGATTAGCAGCTGTGAAGGGTTTTGCAATAGCAACCTTCCTCGCCAAGAATGCACGACATTTACATTTCAATGGTACTACTGGTACCATTTCTCAAACAAATTGTAGATCTCTCTCATCCTTTCCAAGCTTATCAGTTCATGAGGCTACACAGCTAATATGTTTGGACAAAAGCTTATAGAATAAGATAAACAGCTGATAGTTTTATGAGCAAGGGTGGAGGAGGTTAGCATCAGTAGTCACATTTCTCATGCGTACCTTGAAGTCAGCATCCAACAATAACAAACCACTTCCTAGCAGCTGTCAGACTTATTTGATAATTCCAAACATTCTATCATTCAATGTTGTTAAAATTGATACTAGAGATTTTAACACTTAAGTTACTTTACGAAAATATCATAAACACACTTTGCCAACAAAATCCTATTCACACAAAATGAAATCAATAGATAGATAAAAACATATCAGTACTGTATACTCTAAGGTAAATATTAAGATGTGTTTACATTTTTAACATACACATGCAAAATGGAAAATACTTTTACTAAGGAAGGAAGGTGGAAAGCTACCGCCAACTATATAAAAGCTTTGACAAGCTGTAAACAACATTTCATCTCAAAACTTTGGCCTCCAATGAATTTATAAGATCAAATGAATCAGAACAAGTAAATAAATAGAATAAATAAAGTGTATTGTCACAAAAGCAGTTGCAAACTGCGTATGACCACGTGGGGGGCAATAAAATAAGTTACTCTACAGAGACAAGCAAGAGAGCATCCCATCATTTCCAATCAAGGGTCCATGGGCAGTGGCGGATTTAATATTTACAAAAGAAATTATTTAATAAATACCTACTGTTATCCATTTATTATTGAAAATAAATTGTAGATATTAGTGCAGTAAAAATTCGAGATTATTAATATTAATGACTTTCCCGCCCAAGGAAAATCTGCCACTATTCGGAGGAAAACCCGGGCCAGGATGGGGCTACAGAGGTAATGTACACAACCGTGCCAAGGTTAGAAATAAACTATTAATAAACATAGGGAGCAAAATCAACATGCATGAAAAAGAAATTTAATCAATATCTGGAGTACAATAACAATAGCGTGATAAAGTATAAGAGATATTAACATCACTTACATCATCCGAAGTCATGTGAAAAACAATATTTATTATGAAATTGAAACTCTCATTAACTTCACTTATTAAAATCTGTAAATTCTTTAAACATTACAGAAACAATAGAACACTAAAAAGCTTTTAACCGCAGATTTAAAGAGGTTCAATTTATTTATATCTTTTAGATTTTTGGGAAGGGAATTATACAAAATGATTCCTGAAACAATATTATACAAACTCTCTCTGGCGAAGAGTTGTTGACATGCCAGGACGATGAATATTAGCCTCATTACAAGTGTTGTGTTCGTGAACTAGACTATTTCTTCTAAAGCAGGGGTGGGATTTCAATAGTTCTGTCTTCAACATGACTACTTCATAAATGTATATGCAAGCGAGAGGGAGAATATTTATGTATATAAATATATAAAGTATGCAATGAGGGTGGCCGCAATCAGTCATGTCATTTTGAAAAATCTAACCCATCTTACACAGAGATGACAAAAATTTTCCAAATGTCAAATCAAAATATCGTGGTTAATTCATATAATTACTAACTTTGCACACCACTAAAACATGATTCATAGCTATGGAAAGGGCTACAGCAAAACAATGGGTTTACTCTAAATATTCCTTCATTTTCACCCCACAGTATACATTTTCAATCCCAATATCTATAAAATAATACAAAAAACAGAGCAGTAAAGGATTTATTAAAATATAACTTCATCTCCGTTACATTCCAAAGTATATCCAACTTCCTGATGAGCAATAAACAGATGGGGCAAGGAATTCTACCACACAACTATTAACCTTCCAATATTAGAACACAATACACAACCTATGACTAAACGNGCAATAAACAGATGGGGCAAGGAATTCTACCACACAACTATTAACCTTCCAATATTAGAACACAATACACAACCTATGACTAAACGCCATAACTAGAGAAACATTGTCATAGGAAAATGTGACAGGAAGAGCAAGTATCTGCATAAATAGGACTACATAATTATGTTTTTCTTTCATATGAAATATTGGCAAAACATTTATTTTTACCACAAATGTAAATATCCAGAGAAAAACTGTTTTATTGTAATGAAGAATTTGAACGCAGCCAATCTGGTTAACTTAACCAAACAAATCACAAACCACACAAATACATAAGATAATAATAAATAATGCCTAAGAAAGGACTGTCTCAAGACCCAAAATCAAAATTAAGACAATAATTTACCTCTATTTCAATAGTACGAATATTTCGATCCATTGTGACAGGTATTGAGGAGTTTTTGACGAAATGACAAACTCATATACCAATAACTTCACTCGACATCACTGCTAAACTATTGTTTATTTCGTAGCAAATCGACATTCATTCACCAACAATTAATTTCCACATCCTTACTGAAATAGACTATAGCTTCTACAACTCATAACAAGAATATTCACAATAAATTAAAAAAGAGGTCAAGAAGCTCAAAACATACACCACAGCGTCATGAGAATCGTACTCATTTTATAATCACAGACTGATCACAGACCTTTGCAAGCAAATGCATTCACTATCGAAGATAACCAGAACGATAGATCGATTTTGCGAAGTCGAGGTTTTGCCACGCATTATAATATTTGTTTGTTGTGGCATTGCTATATAATTATGAACTATCACTTGAAAACTAATTGCGATAATATCTTATGATTTCCTAATACAACACTGTAAGGAGTAATATGTAAGAAAGAAATTCTTATTCAAGCAATACTCTTAGAAAAATGAGGAAGAAATGGTCGAAAGATAAAACTCGAAGAAAAATGAGGACACAGCTTTGTTTGCCCAAGGAAGTACATAAGCATGGTTTGGAAAATGCAGTAAGGTACACGTGAGGCATGTACGGCAAATTTTGAGAAGTTATATTTCCAAGATGTGGCTATAATTTCAGTAAGTTAAGCCAAATAATAAAATTACGTAAAAATGAGAAAATAACATTACGATCTCAAAGGATTGAAATTGTTGCGGAGTCATTCGCTCATTCACCAGATGGAGCGAGAAGAATTTGCTAGAGCGACAAATGTTTTATATATGTGGTTCAGATAAACATAACTCGGAAAATCTAATACAAGAGTTCACGAGAACTAGCCGACACGGTCAAATTTTTATTATTACATTATAATGTATTATTTATATTAGAAGATATTAATTTTAATAAAATATAATTTGTCAGATAGACTAAGTACTGCTAGGCCCGTAAAAGAAGAAAGGTCTGCCAGCATACGCCGACGCCAGAAGTGACAAAATAAAAATAATCGTGATGTAAAAAAGAAATCGGACACAATGTAGTGAGACAAATTCGACATTATAATGAACTCTCTTAAAAAAGTTTTCTAAAACATGGATAGACTAAACACTACAACACGCGTAATCAGGGGTGAACTATAGGGGCGCCGGGGTTACTAGTGCGCCTTATCCCTCAGAAAGTACTTTCACGCCCAGCAAAAAATGAAACAAAAGTGGGCAAATTGAGAGAATCAAATAATTGATTAGTTTTTCAATGCGTAGAAGAGAAATGAAGTAAGTATCAAGGAAGGTAAATTTGAGTGCACAGGGCGTTCTCACTGATGGGTACCCGGTAAAACATCGTTTAGCGTTATACTTTTCACATGCAGTCATATTAGTCGAATAACTACTCAGTTATGTTTCTATATTGTAATATTCGAATATAAATCAAATTATAATTTATCCTAACATTTGGTGTATAGGCCTTGCCAAGTTTCATAGCAGAGGGCGAATTATATACATCATCTCATCTCAGCAATAATTTTGCGCGTAAAGTAGACACATAGTAGAGTTCTTAATTTAATAGAGGACCGTCAGTCGTGTCTACAACTTTAGAGAACGTAATTTCTCATAACTGCTATATTTACTGCGCATAAATTCTCATTGCCCCCTTTTGCGCCAACTGTTACTCGATTGTCGCCCCTTATTGCTGAAGTAGGGAAAAAGGCAGCTCTAGTAAAAATGGCCATTGAGTGGCCATCTGTTAACACCAAACGGCCATTCATTTCATATAGCCACCAATGGCCGTTTGGCGATGACATGATCACACCAATGTCCATTTTTACTAGAAAGGGAGACAATGCAATAAATTTACCAACTGCAGCTGATTGAAAGCACAATGTCTTTGTATGTCCCCATACAAAGACAAATCCTGGGTTAACTTGGGGTACAACTAATTCTATTATTAATGTCCATTAAATAATCTAGATAAATAAATAAATTATAACTTTGATGTTTTTTTTTTAGTTAATTTTAACATTTTAATATCATGTTCAATTGTTCTGTTGCTATTTTAATTTTTGTAGTTACTGTTTGTTTACACATGACAAGACCCTGATCTTATTGAAACATAGTTTAAAACAACAACATATATTTGTGATTCAAACCTTTTTTAAAATGATTTTCAAAAAATTACTTTTTTTTTCATGGTACCTTGTCTTCTAGTTTCGGAAAAGCTTACTTTTGTCACCCATAATGTGTTGAACAAACCAGTATTTTCTGTTTCTTTAACTTGCTGACCAATAATATAAAATCACTATCACTGCACATATTGTAAGTCTCAGGTCATGAGGTTAATGTAGATTGAATTTCATTGAAAAAAAGGGAATAGTAAATGAGTAGGAGGGTGACAAGTTGTGTAAGCAGATTCAGTGAAAAATATTTGACATACGTTTAAAGTGGTTAAGTGGGGGTGGAACTTTTGGGCTTAAGCTATCCCCAACCCAAACAGAAGTTAAGAAAAATTATTACTGCACAACTGTTTCTGCAATGTAAAAAGAATTCATTGATTTTAATAAAGGTTAAAATAAGTTTCAATTTCCATCCAAGGTTTTCAAAATTAATTATTTTAAATATAAGCCTAATGTCAATTCTTCTTTTACTTTATCACACCATTGTTATCTAGTACTTTCAAACATAAAATAAAAATTCCTGCAAGCTATTATTGTCTCTTATTATTCATGTAAGTTTACATATCTGAATAATGTTTGGCACATTTGTGTACATTAATTCTGTAGCCCCATCCTGGCCCTCTCCCACTTAAAAGTAAAATGCTGTATCTGTTGTGTATTGGTAGTTCATGTAATATAACGAGCACTGAAGATGAACACTGCTTCCATAAGATAAACCTATTTTTGCCATCCTTGACACTATCACTAAGTTAATACCAGTGATAACTAGTCACCACAGAACATGACATCAGTCTATATGAGTCACCAGCTGTGCCATATTGTCAGACACAAGGATGACATTGGTGGTGACAGTATGAGTTTAATTTAGCACATGAATAATAATTTTATAATAAATTTAATTATTTTTGTCTTTTTAAGAGTTAAGAAAATAGAAAAGCACAAGTATACTTAGAAACATTTTAATATAAAACTTACATTTCTTGTTTTACTTAAAAAATAGTCACCATTCATATTCTAAGTAAGGATTAATAATATGAGGTCTGTATTATCAAAGAAACAAACAACAATTTATGACAAATTGAGAAACAGAATATATGAATTTCACCCTTGAGGTATGAGATAGCAATTTCATGAAATTCAATGCAGATCAGAACTGACCTAACTTCACCATGCAAGTAAAGAAACCACCACCTTGGGCCATCCCGCAATGCAGGGTTTTGCCCCCCTAAGATCTGGCCATAATCATTTTATTATTTCCTATTTTAACTATCTTACTATGAATGTTATTTTTCACACGACAAGAATAACCACTAGTACGCCATCACAGCATTTCCATTATTTAGGTTATCATTCTTCAACTAACATTCCTAATTTGATTATGTAGCAAAAATTAAAATTATCGGATCATGTCAATTTCAAACTAAAGACGATAAGCATAGCAGATAATTCATTTTACATGTTTCGATCCTTCAAAAAGGTGAAAGTCACCCACGAACATCAAGGTAGCCAGTACAAGCATTATTCTTAATAGAGGTATCAAAGTAAAATTAATAAATAATTTTTGCCAGGAAGAGGGTAAATAACTATACATGATAATGTAGAGGACAATGAGCTAATTAATCATATCTTGTCCGCCAATCATGTTTGACAGCAGGTGACACTACACACAAAGACTAAAATACAAAAACACAAACACATTTGTTAAACATTGTTTGAATCTTAAACTCACAGCATATTTATCTATTGTATATGAAATAAAATCTATCATACCTACTTGGCAAATTTGTATTTTTGATAGGGATAAACAAATACATCTGCAACAGTGGGAAACAATGAACTAAACTTATGATTGGAGGAAAAATTAAAAACATTTTTAGTGCACTTAGGTATCAAAATATTATCTAAAAACTGTTATGAAAATTGTATAAAATTAACCTTGCACAGAACTTGGAAAGTTTATTTCCAACTGTCTGTTTATTTTCATGGTTTTTACTTAGTGCTGTTAAACATGTATTCCCATAAATATTTTAAAAGTTTTATTTATGTAACTTATTTGTGTTGTTAAAATTAATATAGTTCCTTTACAAATCTTTCTCTAATTAATTTTCAACAATAACTCACCAGTCTCTTTCTATATAGAAGTTCTTTGCATTGGGTTTCATTTATTAACCTTTTCAAACGTGGTTGATATACAACTGTTTTGTTCTTGTTGATATATTTTTCAAAATTAATTTGGAGGTTTTATTATTGTTGTAAGAAAGAATAAATTAGCTTAGTAGTCGGAGAACCACATTACTTGTGTGGAGTTCTAGATAAGTTTATAAAATACAGATTTCAATTACCAGCTGATGCAATGCAAAAGCTTTGAACATTTTACGTGGGTTACAAATAATTTCACTGTTATATGCACTTTCTTACTATTTAATTATTAGAAATTAGATTATTTACATCTGTAAAGTGAATGCATATGTATTTTACTAATTAGATTGAAAATATTTTACAAATAGTGCCTTTTATATTTTATTTATTTTAAGCAATATATGCAGGGTATTTCGCTGATCATTTTAAACACGAAAAAGAGAAAATGTAACACAATGAGATATCAAACAATAGTGATGCCAATGGCAAGACAATGGAGATTATTCCTTCTATTTCTTTGACACTAGATTGCAACCAAAACAACAAATTACTAACATTATGTTGCCAAACTAGGAATGTTTTAGTCATTTAGCTTTATTAATAATAATAATAATAATAATAATAATATTTTATTGAACCACATAGATCATAACAATGATGTATGGTGAGTCATAGTACTAACAACAATAACAATTATATTTACATATAAGAATAACAACATTATAATAATTTTGATACATTTACCCATATTCATTTAACTTAGGCTAAGTAGAAGTTAACATAAAATTACAATTATTATCTACTGCTACAGAATATTAATATTTATTTAGGCTAGGGTTAATAGATATCTATGGTAGGAATTCTATTATATTACATGTATTTTATTAATTTATGTTGAGGTTAATTTATGCTAAAACAGTGTAATTTAATGTTGTTAGATCTTTTTCTGCATCATGGGTCACCTTCTGCACCTTTGTTCTAATGATTACCTGCAACAGATTGTATGTCATACATTAGTTATTGTCATTGAGGAGAGGAATTCTTGTACACTGTAGTAGAGTTTCTGTTGTAAGAATTGTTTGAGTTTTGTTTTGAATGGGTTCAGTGTATTGATGTTTTTAAGGTTTAGTGATAATGCATTATATAGCTTTCCTTGATGATCCATATATTTAATATTATAAACATTATCAGTACATATTAATGGGGATTCAAGAAGGAATATTTGCGGAAAAATTAAAAGCAACATGAGAGAAGTCTCAGAAACTCAAGTTTTTCATAAATTTATTGACACTTGACGAAATATCTGTAGGATATACTATATAGTATTAAGGATTCTTGCCTGCAGGAATAGTGCAATTTTCTCTGAGAAAATCATTCTAATCATACATATTTGAGGTTCTTGTTCATCAAAAGCAAATAATGAAAACATCAAATTTATATACATTAACAGGCATGTAAAGAATATTGATAAAAATATCATTAAGTAACAAATGATATAAAGGAAGTGTAGGCAAAACATTTTTATTTAGTTGACTTTGTACTACTGATATGTTTAATCTAAACCACTCAATTAAAAAACATTTTTATTTCATTTCTAGCTGAAATAACTGGGTGTTGTCCAGGAGAATGAGTTGGTTATACAGTAGCATATAATACTGTCACCAATCAACCTATCAATCCCACTTATAAGGGTGCTAAGTTATCTTACCTGGAGATGGGGAACAAACTGGTTCTTACACAGATTCAGAAGTGTTACTCTTCTTCTCAGTAACCTAATAAACTATGCTCTTGACACAATCTGCGGTTTTTAATAATTTTTCCTGTCACCTTTTCCCACAATATTTTTAAGTGTGCTAAATGTGTCTTATCACTGTAGGGGCTGAACTTAAATGGCTTTGGGAGTATCACTTTTCATCTCATTGGCCCCCCTTAATTTGAATTAATACTAATACGGGTTATTTGCAATTATATTTTTATATCACCTCCTTTCTAAGCCACCCCTAGGGATACTGACTCCAGGAGGGCTGAGTTTGAACTATGTGTCATTGTAGACACCGAGAACATGAATGGAACTTTAACGCAGCAGAATCCAAAGTTATAACTAATCATTGTTAGATGAGAACTAATCATTGTTAGTTATAACTAATCATTTGATGGATTGGGAAAACATCAAAATATTACACAGGGAAGTAAATATTATAAGCGCAACATGTTCTAAGTGATACATATAAAAACTACAATGGGGAGTTTGAGGGCGCAGTAAGGGCAGAGAGAAGTATTGGAAATTTTTTAAGTAATGGAA
Organism: Laupala kohalensis; assembly: GCA_002313205.1. Classification (NCBI taxonomy): domain Eukaryota; kingdom Metazoa; phylum Arthropoda; class Insecta; order Orthoptera; family Trigonidiidae; genus Laupala; species Laupala kohalensis. The sequence continues at coordinate 1,301,925 of NNCF01126808.1, read as the reverse complement.
AACGACAGGCATATACTAAAATCGATCAACCGGATGAAAGCCATGTGGAATATTGTTAAAAATTACATGTCAACTTCTGAAAATCGCGAAGAAAATGTTTCTTTACTAAACGATGGCAAAATCGTAACAAATCCTCAGGACATCGCCAATTTGTTTAATTCTCACTTCTCAGAAGTTGGTAAAATAACGAACTCAATATATCCAAATCAATGTCCTCCAATTATATCCACCCATGTACCCAATTCTATGTTCACTTCCGAAACTAACGCCAGTGAAGTCATGAGAATCATCAGCTCATTAAAAAACAAATTTTCAACAGGCGCAGATGATATACCTGAGTTTATGGTTAAATTTTCGTCCCATGCTATATCAAATCCACTCATAAATATTTTTAATAGTTCTTTATCGGAAGGGGTGTTTCCTAAAATATTTAAGGGAGCTAAAGTGAAACCTTTACACAAGAAAGGAAACAAACTTAATATTGGAAATTACCGACCAATATCTCCACTACCCACTTTCTCAAAAATCCTAGAAAAATTGTTCTATAAGCGTCTTCTAGATTTTTTATCAAAAAATAACA
>NNCF01126808.1:1252525-1300105 GCA_002313205.1 Laupala kohalensis | reverse complement strand
TCTTATGATTTTTAAACACTATACTCAGAATAATCTATAGTTCGATAATAACTTGTACATGTAAATTTACAAACATATTTGCGTTAAATTACAAACATATTGACATTATTACAACTCGCAGCTAACTTTTTATCTTATCTAGGAACTTTTGCTGAAATTTTTGAATCCGCCTGTGCCTTAGGGCCCTTGATCGGAATTGATGGGATGGTCCCTTGCTTGCTTCCGGAGAGTAAATTAGTTTATTGTCCTCCACGTAGTCATACGCAGTCTGCACTGTTTTTTGACAATAAATTTATTATTATTATTATTATTAAATCAATATGATAATTTTGTGTATGGTCTCTGTTTTTTGTTTCATTATTTTTATTTTTTCTGGATTAAATATTATGTTATTTCATTCATAATATGTTACTAGGGTACTGTACTGTTTACGCATCACCTAAAAATCACAAAATGTGATTGGAATATTTTTTTTTAGTAAAGTGGTCATTTAAGTTAATATTTAATAATGTAATTATGATAGGAATAAATAGGAAATGTTGAAACTCAAATTTGGTCACTGTTGAAGTCGGAAGATTTTCTAGAATTTGGCAGATATTATAATATACGACCCTGAAGAATGTAAAGCCAACGTAAAACCTACAGCAAATAATGAGGTATACTCAATTTATCGAGAGTTTGGACACCAAAAGAACAAAGATAGCGGACTCGAGTGGTGTTTCAGGACAGCCATCACCAATATTTTAGAACAAAAACCCCCGGCACTCGTTCTACTTGGACTGCCTCAGATTGTCGTTTGGTATTAAAATCATCGTTTGGTAGCACTTACACTACCATACGGGTGTACCAATGCTATGAAAACAACAAAGAGATCACCGTAAAATGAATTTCGTTGAAAGTAGATTAAAAATTAAGATTTCTTGGATAATTTATGCAAGGTATTTCATTAATAGGAATATTAATTTTGTGTTACTCTACAAAAGATAAAAAACGAGTATTTTAAGGACAGACTCTCCTAGAGGTATTTTGTCAAGTTTGGTGGTAGTGAATACAACGTATAAGATGAAAATATCACCAAGTCGAGTAATGTACGACATGGGAGGAATCAGTTGAGTATGTTGGCAGTTCTCCCGAATTTGGTAACTTTTCGTAAGGTAGATAGACTTTAGTTCAAGTTTAATTAAAAAATCAACAGTTATGCTCTATGGCATTTTGGTAACATGTCACATTTTTTGGTCAACTCAATATCAATTGCTTTTTTGGCTAATAACTATTCTAAATCATAATTTTCATACTTACTTCCTTTTTAATGCGAACTTGATTCGTTATGATCATTGCTACTGAATTCACTTCCAGGAAAGGGAGAGCTTTACACTTCAACCTCTCTCTCAAAACGTCTGGCTTCACAGTGATCCAAAACGTAACAATAAACAGTAAAGAAAACTTGTTTGCACAAGATAGATGATTCTAACACTAGCAGCTTTTATAGTTCACTTTTACTTCATACAAAACTCTGCAAGAGGCAACTCGCTGGCATCTTAGCATTCAGTCCAACTGGCAACCTTCGCATCACTTCTGAACAACGTCCCCTGCCCTGCGCGCAACCGAGAACCACACTCCGACAAAGCAGCACTTCCGATGCTCGCCCATATGTCAATTTAATTCATTCAACCGCTATCGCATCGGATGTCGCCGGCACTTCTCTCTCTCTCTCTACAGCAAAGAAGAGGGAGCTAACACGACTAACATGGCGACTAATGTACGAGAGTGTGCAGATATGTAAAAAAAGAATTATGATAATAAAAAAAACAGTTGCAAACTGTGTATTACCACGTGGGGGACAATAAACTTACTCTCCGGAAACAAACAAGGTACCAGTGGCGGCGATTAGTTTTTGTAAGAAAAATAAACATTTCACTTGAACCCTCTAAAACATGGAATTATAAAAAAAAACATTTATACTTGCCTTGCTTTGGTGTCGCCTAATTGTCTTTCCTTTAATTTATACCGAGGTAGCAACAATTTGTCCTCTCAAAGTCTATCTACCCTCTTTTGTTTTCTTGCGAAGTGCGATAAAAATGAGTTGCCGCATAGTAATATCAGATTAAAGGGTAGTGTAAAGTTGTTTAGACTGGAAAATGGGGTATGTAAGAATTGCAGTGGAGGAAGTTCGATTGTTGATGTACATCCAGCGTCGCTATCAACAATTGATAAGTTTCCTTAGAACAGATTATCCATGCTGGCGTCTGGCTCTGCGTGTGACCTTGATGGAGAGGTGGTGGTCTGGGGTGAAATTGTTTTAGAAACGTATCATTATTGCCTTGCGCACTATCACGGCTAGCCCGAGACAGAACACTCGAAGGAGTGCAGCCAAACGCGCTATCTAGAACCTGAGTGGCAGATCTACGAGTATCGGGGAGATTAGTGAGTTACTAGACCGATGGATACCGTAAAATTTATTCGCCAGTATGTCGCGTGTATCCGTACGTTACAGTGCGTATGTCTCTGTAGTTCTATCAAGTGTTCCGGTGTTATACTTTCTCGCGAGCAATGAAGCATTCAACTGGAAAAACCTTGTCTGACTTTTTCGCAAAGAAACAGAAGCTGGCAGCAACAAGTGATACTGAACAATGCGACACCGCCGCCGTTGTAGATACTATTTCCACGTTTAATTCTGTAGAGTCTGTTTCATTTGAAACAGAAGTTTCAACTACCTGCGTGTCCAGCGTGACTAATATTCAGTCAGCTTCAGCATAGAGATCCACTTCATGGTAAGCAAGCAGCAATAGAATTTTTCAAAGATGGTCCATTTCAACCTACGCTCAATCAATATTTACCTTAGAGTATACAGTACTGATATGTTTTTATCTATCTATTGATTTCATTTTGTGTGAATAGGATTTTGTTGGCAAAGTGTGTTTATGATATTTACGTAAAGTAACTTAAGTATTAATATCTCTAGTATCAATTTTAACAACATTGAATGATAGAATGTTTGGAATTATCAAATAAGTCTAACAGCTGCTAGGAAGTGGTTTGTTATTGTTGGATGCTGACTTCAAGGTTCGCATGAGAAATGATGCTAACCTCCCCAACCCTTGCTCATAAATCTATCAGCTGGTTATCTTATTCTATAAGCTTTTGTCCAAACATATTAGCTGTGTAGCCTCATGAACTGATAAGCTTTGGAAAGAAGAAGAAGAATAAGAAAAATAATAATAATAATAATAATATTCTTATACAGGTTCTCTGGGCTCTGTCTAGGGGCGTGTTTTAATAATCTATAGTTCGATAATAATTCGTACATGTAATTTTTTTGCGTTAAATTACAAACATTTTGACATTCTATTAGTATTATAACTCGCAGCTAACTTTTTATCTTATCTAGGAACTTTTGCTGAAATTTTTGAATCCGCCTCTGCTTTAGGGTCCTTGATCGGAATTGATGTGATGGTCCCTTGCTTGCTTCCGGAGAGTAAATTAGTTTTTTTCTTCCTCCACGTGGTCATACGCAGTTTGTACTGTTTTTTGATAGTAAATTTATTATTATTATTGCCAATATCCAGAAATAAAAGGAAGAAATTTCAGAAGTTCGTGGTTCGCATAATATGTGGCTAGAGTATAGTGTTTTTGGAGACAAAGCATTTTGTTTCCCTTGTCGATTATTTGGAACCACAGGTTGCTATGATGAGACATTTATTTCAAAGGGGTTCCAAAACTGAAAAAAAGCCGTCCAACGCATATCTACCCAACAACACGAAGAAGTCAATAAAAATCGCGATAATTTGAAAACCCTCTTTCAGACTTCGCTTTTCATGGCAAGGTAAGGTTTAGCACTAAGAGGCCACAGAGAAAGTGAGAGTTCAGCTAACACCGGTAATTATGTGGAATTATTAAAGCTGATATCAACTGATAATGTGCTATTGAAAAAAATGTTTTTAGATTGGGAAAAGTTTTTTTTATTATGTTCATCACGATATACAAAATGAAATGTTGGAAATTATGGCAAATAAAAAGCGAGACAGTATACTTGAATGTGCTAAGAAAAGTAAGCATTTGTCATAATTGTCGATGAAACGCCAGACTTTTCACATCATGAGTTAACTCTTGTAATAAGATATGTCACTTAGGAACTGGAAATCGAAGAACGATTTCTTGGGTTTTTCAAAACAGATTTTAACTGATAGTGAAACTTTGTACAAGTTGCTTCTCTCTATTATCGAAAAATTTGATATCAGTCCTCGAAATACAATTGCTCAATGTTACGACGGTAATATGAACGGTATTTACAAAGGAGTGGTAGCGAGAATGAAAGAAAGCAATCCCCACATAATGTATGTACATTGCTACATGCATTCTTTAAATCTTGCTTGCAGATGCCTCTAAGAGCATTGTTTCTGTACGTAATGTTTTCAGTACGACTCAACAATTGTACTGTTTCACCGAAGCTTCTCCCAAACGACATGCAGTGTTTACAATGTGAAGAATTTAGCTAGTGCAGCCAGTGCGGAAGGTAATGATTTGTCTCTCAAAGCACAAAGAACGACACAAGATTTCGCAGTGGGTACGATAGCTTGCATGCCGTTCAACAGCACCTAGTAGACATAGTACTTACTTTGGAAGAAACTGAAGTTACGGACCCCAAAATTGGTGGTGAAGCTCACGGTTTGATAACGTGTATCAGTAATTTCGAGTTCGTTTTCGCATTAAATGTCATGAAACGTGTGTTTGAAAGGACGAACATTCTTTCAAAATACATACAAAATCATTATGTATCGTTTCATGAAATAGTCGATATTGCCAATAGAACAATAAGGCCTTTAGCTGACTATAGAAATGAATGTGAATTCAAGAAACATTGGTTTGAAGCACTTACCTTTTGTGAAACTCACAGTTTCGAGGGGTCTACTGTTTCACGCAAGCGGAAAGTTACGCAGAAAATTGATGGAGATGTTCACCCCAATTATGATTCACCTCAAGACTTTTGGTGAAGAACATTTTACTATCGTCTACTAGACACCCTCTCTGAGAACATCAAGTCGCGTTTTGAAAATAAAATCATCTGATTTTACTGTGCCATATAGAAACATTACTGACTGCTTCAATGAAGAACAATAAGGTTTTTTGTGACATTATCAAAGAAGCTTGTTCAGCTGTGAGTGAAGCATTTCGTATTGACAGTGAAACTTTATCTGCAGAAATTGATGTGTTGTATCGAAAAGATCCTGAAAAAAAAAAACAGATCGTAAATTGATTTCAAAGTTAGTGCTACAATTTAAGTCTGAAAACATTCACAATGAGAATGTATTTGCAAAGCTTTTCCAGCATTTGAGATTAACTGTCCGTGTACCCACTGCATCGGCAGAACGAACAGTGTCTTGAAAAGAGTGAAAAATTGTTTGAGGAATATAATGCTTCAAGAACGTCTATCGCACCTGTCAATGTTGGCCGTTGATAAAATGGACCTCAACTTGGATAACTGTGTGGAAGTGTACGCCAGGCGAAAGCAAAGACCTTGTTTTAAAACTGTAAGTAAATAAATGACTATAAGAAACTTATTTTCTACATTTAGTTTCTATATCTAACAAATTTTTTATTTTTCCTTACGTATTACGTAATGTAATGGGGTACGTAACGCCCTCGAGTAAACTCACGTATTTGACTTCGGCTGATTATCACTTTTGGTTTTTATTTTAAACAAACAATTCCTTTGAAAGTTATGTTTTTAGTACTACTCAAAATGTGAGCACTATTATTAAAGCAGATAAGTTTGTAAACGGATAACTGGTACCTCAATGCAAATTACAGCGAAGTATAAAAATCTTACCGTATTAAATCTAAATTTGGAAATTTTGTTGTCTTTATTTTTCATTTGCTGATTTATGTAATCATGTTTACATCATAAGACTATCGTCTCGTAAATCCTGTGTTCTCTTTCTGCCACCTAATGTTTTTGAGTCTACTCAATTTCCTCGCGTAGGTACTCCACTACATTTTCAGTGCTTCATTAATCTCATATATCATATCTATAAAGGAGCAAAATATCACGTATCTTTCTTTAATATCTATCATGCTATGTGGGTACTTGTCGGTTTTATATTTTTTTGCCCCCCCCCCCTCCACTTTTGATTCCCAAGGTACTGCAAGAGATTACTGCGAGGGATCAAGGACCGTCCATTGAGATCTGTTAGCAACGAGATCAAGGACCCAAAGACGGTGGCAGATTTAATTTCTACAAGAAGTCATTCAAGAAATGCGTGTTGTTATCCATTCATTATTTTCAAAATAAATCGTAGCAATTAAATGCTGTAAGAATTCGAGATTATTATTATTATTAATAATAATAATAATAATAATAATAATAATAATAAAGTATTAATGACAATCTCGTCTATGTGTAAATCCGCCTCTACCAGTAGGAAAAACGGAGAAAATCCCGGGCGAGGATGGTGGAACTATATTGCAGAGTACTATGAAGTCGGACATTCACATTCGTCCATTTAGTGCAATGCGATGTATTTCAACCGAGTTGGGTTTTCCGCACGCGCCACCTCGCACTTGGTAGATTTTCACATTTACAAGGGGATTTTCTCATCGCACTGCGCTATTCGACTCTTCGTGAAAGTACATACCGAAAAACTGTTGTTTGTAGGCGTACCCATGAATGGTGGGATCCGGGTACGTCTAGTCCAGCGTGAATTTTTTGCGATCCGCAGAAAAATCTGAGCATTCTTTTTTTATTTTCAGTTGAAGAAAATAGTTTTCTATACCACAAATATACATTGTTTGTCTTCGAATCATATTTACAAAATAGAAAAACATAGTAAAAAAAACAAAACATATCTCTTTTGTAATTGAAGTGCCATGTAGTGTAGAACAAGATCCACATCTTGAACCAGTTAGACGTAACAACCTCTTAAGATTTTGTTGTATAAATTTAACAGATATTTTTAATTACATGTGTATTTTCAATTCGTTATAATTATGAAGTATGAGAAATTCGTTTTTTCAACGTGTTGAAATTTTTGTGGCCATTATTTGACAAAATATTCATCTTTAAAAAAAAATCTCTTTGTGCTGCTCGGAATTCAAAACGGAGGATTTAGTGTTACGTGAATTCCAGAAGGTTCGCGAACGCTGACCGCGTTCGCGTCTTCTGTGCCGTGAGAGTGAAGAATGAATTGATGCGTACAAGCGTGAAGATTAGCAAATAATGTCCCATCGTGATTTTGTAGTTGATGTTACACATTTGTGTAATGAACTTCCTTGTGGAATGTTGACCCAAACTACCCTGATAAAACCAAGAAAACTTTAACTTCAGATCAATTATTAAAGCTCTTCAAATCAAAAGATCCAACTAACACTAAAAAAATTGTGTAGAAGTTGACAACGACGAGAAGATCATTTTGAACAGAACGTAAAAAGGTACGAAAAAAATGTATATAGTACGTCAAACGTGTCAATTAAAATTCCAACTGCTTTGTAATAATTTAAATGACTGTGTGAGTAGAGTATTTTTTAAAGATTCTAACTTTGAACTTGACTTTTAAAAACTCATATGGTGTGAAGTACAATCACAATTGAACAATCAAAGAGTCAAAAAATAAAAACCAAGGATTTAGTACTAAAAAAATCAAAAATCTTTGGATTTCGAGAGAACATTAAATTACCCATTGAATAGATTTATTACTCAAGTTTTTTCCTTTCCAAAGCTATACCGTCTATCTTCTCCAACGAACAATGAGATATTTGTCTCCCTTAAAAATCAAAGGTTATTGTTACTCACAACACCTGGGAACTCGTAACTGAATGGAATACCGTTGTCTCTCTGAAATACAGTCCTCTGTCAACGTCTCGTTGGCCGTAGACGCTGGTAACCTTGAAGTTCTCTGTGCTAAACTCCTCGATCGTTGACTCTTCTGGACGTTACTTAAAATTGTACAGGAGTAAATTTCTTACAACGACCATGATCCTCATTCTTTTGCATGAGTAAATAAGTTAATTCATTGAGCAGTGGACGTCGGTGGCGGATCCAAGAAGGAGGGGGTCACAGTGGGCAAAGTGGCGCGAAATCTTGCTGGAGTGCGAGTGTGCTAGGAACGGTGAAATACCGCAGCCCTATACCCATCATGTTCCCATGTAGGAGTGGAAATCTATAAAAGCAAAAGGTAAGACATCTGTTTGTCCCATGAAGTGTCACCTCTTTTCCCAGATTTTATTATTTCGTCGTGTTGCTTCCAAGGGACATAGTGAATTCTTTTTTGAAGTACAATACTTCCTTTTATTGTTACTAAATCTCTCTTTCTCTCTTTCCTCCCCCTCGTCTTGGATCCGCCACTGAAGCTATTGCCTCTGAAATACATTAACTTTAAATACTGTCTCGCGAAGTATGGGGAATCAGTTTTCTCTTCACAAAACCTTTTGCTAATATTCTTCCTCGTTCTTGAATATTCTAGATTTTCTGGAGAAATATTTTAGGTTTTCTTGCCCTGTTATAGGTCATCTGTGAGGATGCGAGGGCCTCCCCCAACACATATTTCTCGAAAATTAGGACTGATAACAATAAAAACAAATTTTTAACTTTTTAAAACATTTATTAATATTATTTAGAAAAAAATACGTGTTTGGTCTTATTCATGTGCTCTGTTACCCCTCCAATTTTTTAACGCAGAGCTTTGAAATTCTGCATATATTTTAAAGCTAAAGCCTGAATTGTTTCTCAAATTTGTATTCTCCGATTTATATTTTTTACTAAACTACAATTAGTTTATTAACTTGACAATAAAGCTCAACCTAAGAAAATCTCAATATCACCAAAAACAATTACTTAACAGATCATTTAAAACGGTACTATTAGGGTGTCAGTCCTTGGAATCAGCGAAGACTGTTTTATCAAATAACTGGGGTAAATGTTCTAGGGTTCGACATCTCAAGCACAAAGTCTTTCAAATTTCCATTTATTTCAATTAACTGGTAAAACCTGAGCCTACAGTTTCGTTTTTTCGTCCACAGTTTCTTTTGTTAATAATTATTTCAGCAAAAAATAAGTTCTTCACACAATTAGAGAAACATATCACATATCATTAAAAGATATTACATTAAACACTTTACATACCATAAAAATGATTCACTTAAATTGATTATTTATTGTTATTCGTTTATTATTTATACCTTTCGCAGAGGTAATCCACGAAATATTTTATAATACTAAAACATTAAACACATTTTTTCTTTAGAAAATCTCCAATGACTAGTGTTCAGAGAATTGTTTCCACATATCATTTCGATTTGTACTTATTTTTCTTAATCTTTTATCTCATGTCAACCACATTGGAAAAATTGCACTTCAGTCGTTGACATCCTCCACCTTAATAATCACAGAAATCCGACTATAAAATTCACAATTCTTAAGAAAAATGTCAAGGAAATGAAGATAATATAATAAATTTCATGCTTGATTATAAATTTTTTTACGAAACGTCAAAATTTAATCTAATCTGTTCTAGCGCCCATACATAGTGTAACTGTCATTCATAACTGTCATGACCAAACCCGCTGATTAAACTTACTGCAAAATTCTCGACATAAACTGCATAGGATGTGCCGTTTCTGATTTAAAAGACATTAAATATTGCGTCAAAATTTCAAGCTGAAAAAAGTACACTGAAACGTAGCTATTTGGCTCTGAAACCCAGAGTGTTTAGCACTAGTGCACTTAGTAGAGAAAATACGCAATGAAGGTGTACAGAAAAGAAAGGTGCAGGGTCACGCGAAAAGGTTCTTTGAATAAGAATCTCTAGAGATAAGAAAAACCGGGCAACCAAAGATCTCTCGGGAGACATTGGATTAGCAAAGAGGGTGAGAAACATAGAAGATGACTGAGAAAACTAGATAGAGTGGAGAGTATAATGTGAGAAACGACCCGTAGAACCGGAAAGACTTGTTTAATAGCACATAAGTTTCAGGGAAGGAATTATATTCATGGCGTCGTGGTATTTTCAAGGCGTTGCGTAAAATTAAACCAGGCCAGAAATCCACGTCTTTCCTTTCCAACTCCTTGGAATTAACGTTGAACTGTGTGGAGGAAGAGTGGTTCTACTTAGGTGCAAATTCATGGTTTCTGTTGGGGTGTAACCCCCCCCTTCCTACCCCGTGATGTAACGGAAGAAGAAAAGAACATTTTTCTAACTTTTTATTAAATGTCAAGAAAATGCTTTAATCTATAAATTGAATGATTAAAAAATTAGGGGCAAAAAAGTATCGCATTAACCCGAATAGTTTCTTCAATTAATACACAGGTGTTTATTATGCAACTGACATTTTTTAGAGGGGGTAGGAATACGTAATTCCTTTTCCGAATTGGTCCTTTATCCTAATGACCTAAACCTAACAATATAAATTGGAGCATTAAATGGATAAATATGTAAAAATACTATTTAGTTAACTTCACAAAACTTGAGACCTAATCAAGTAGAAAATTCAGTAACCGTATTGCTTACCTTAATACAAATAAATGAAATACGGGAAAGTTCTGCAGAATTCTCAGAAAAATATGTAAGCATTTGTGTCCTAGTTTTCTCGTAAAAGAACTATTCAAAATCATTACATAAAAAAAAACAACCTAAAATCCGTTTTGAACATTAAGTATATTCTCGCACACAAGTACAACTCTTTTGTTAACCAACTGAAACTATTAAAGATTTCTGATGTGTATCTGTTTAGTTGAACTGTTTCTATACAGGTTACCGTAATTACCTTTTTAAATGCTTGATTGATACCTCCATAATCTGGAATATTTAGAAATACAGACTCGGAAAAAATACACAAAGTTTATTCATATGAGAGATAATGCATCTATTTCTCCAGGAATTATATTTGTGCCTTGGAGGGGTCATAGAGAACGTTGGCCACGACGGAGTCATGGATCTTAGAAGTTGAAGAACCGTTATTTTTTTCTGCTGGGTTCACAAGGGTCTATGAAAAGGTACAGGTTCCTTAAAATTACAACAACACAAATTAAGTGCGAGTTCATAATTTGAAACTTTCTTGCGACTGAAGAGAGACCACAATTCTCTTCTCCCAAACTTGCTCTTCTTCTCCCAAACTTCATGTTCTTCTAAAACTGGGCGAAAGTCATAAATTTGTACGTTTAACAAAAACGTCCAGTACATTTGGGTATTAAGGATAAATATTATTGGCTAGGTTAAGGCCAAGATACATAAATTGTTACTGATTTGATTTCAATTATTTTGTTGCCTTGCGCATGTAACATAATAAAAGCTATGAAGATATATATTTTATTCATACTTTTATCGGTGGATTAAAATAAATATTTGAAGGAGTTTATGTAAGGAGTTTATTTTAAGAAAAGTCTATGTTATTTTTATCTACCGTTTGTTTAATCTATAAATCGTTCACTTTCGAGAGATTTCAAAAAATCTGGTGAGCATATTCATGTATTACTCCGAAATTTATCAACAACGTAAATCCTTTAAAGAGACCTCAAAACGGGAACTTACAAACACTACCCAAAAACACTCCATATTTTCAAAATGTTATCCAAAATTATTAATATTCTTTGTATCAAATTTGTATCGCGTGATTGAGAACTTGTGAGAGAGTGGATGGGTGCTGAAGTAGCGCGTTCTTTCTTATCCGGTGAATTTCCTCGAACAATAATACTCTTTCAGGGGACGATTTTCTGATTACGTCACAAACCCTCCCCTCGTATCTCGTGTTTCACCTTCCCACTTAACTCGTGGAATTATTTACGAACTCTCCCCCTGCTCGATGTAACGCTGATGTTTTCATCAATGCGTCAACTTGTATTGCGAGATCCGATTGCCCAACTCACGCCAACACACTTTGGCTCTACATTTCTCATTATTCCGAAGAGAGACTTTAGGTTTCGTGTTCTCGTAGCATCAGTCGGACGAAGGGGAGAATTTATGAAGTAAAGCTTCTTGAAGGTCTACTGTCTCGACAGATTATATGAGGGCTCATATTATCTCAAGACTTATATTATTCATTGAGATAATATTAATGGAAATTCGTGACCGTGTTTAACTATTAGGATGGGATCTTGAGTTTTGGTAATAAAAAAACCCATCGGATTGCTAACGTTTCGTCTTTTATTAAATTCTCCCCGAGCTCTCTACAATAACCAAAATTCATCAGTCACACACCACCACGTACTATGTACATCCTGTAACAAACTACTTTGTGATATACAGACCTAAGTAAGTTATGCTTTCGGTTCTGACCAAATGCTTGGTGAGATATTGAAGTATGTTGTTACGGTACGTACTTGGGGGGTGAATGATGAATTTTGGTGACGGCAAAGAGTTCTAGGAAGATATAATAAATGCCGAAACGTTGGCAATCTGACGGATGATTTTTTTAATGACCAACACTCAAGGTCTCGTCCTTATAAAAGTAATGCACGAACACAAGAATGAAAATAATCACATACTAGAGAAGTTTAAGTTCGTACTGTGTTCAGTATAGTTTGTTGAACTCAAATTGTTATAATTTCAATCTTAACAAATTCAATATCATCTCTGTATTCATTTCGTGATAATATTAATTTTAAATATTCTGGGAAATGTTGTACAAATGTGCAAGAACGTTGCGAGGATTTTGCACAGAGGTGCATGGTCTTGATGTACTGCGAGGTGAAGTTGATACATACCTTCTCATTTCTCCAATAAGTGTGCGAAAACGTGACACAAGATCTAACAAATAGCCATTCATATCTACACAAAATTTATTCATAAATGTTTTGATAGTTTTGGTGAGTAATTTATGTACAGTAGTATCCTTATTCCCTTCTTCCACTAAAGAAGTAATTTTACCCGGAGATTTAAAAAAAATATTTGAATTCGCATTGTTCAAGAAATACTGAACGCATTGTTACGATACTTTCGCAGTCGTGTTTCACAAGGTTAGGAATAGGATATAAACTAAATTTTATTTTCAAATGACCAAACAGGTTAGGGCGAGAAACTACATTCCAAAACGTAGTTGTTAATGAATTATTGAAATAAAATAGAACTTTGTATGTTTTGCCTTGTGAAACTTCTCTATAACGGACACTCATGGAACTTGAAAATTTGTCCGCTTTTGTGAAGTTAAAGGATAGTATAATATCATACAGTCGCGACAATAAAGAGAAAAACTTGTATCTTGTGGTCATAGCGCTTTCTAGTGGTGAGCGAGTATCATTACTTTTCACTGGACAGGGAGATTGCCAGATGGCACGTGACGAAGTGGGACTGTCTGATTGGGGGAAAACAAGAAAGGAAAAAAAACAGGTGTTTTACCGTATAATGACCACATTAGGAATGCGGTAAAAATGTAAACTTGAGTTTCATGACTGTAATGTTTGTAATTAACATTACTATGAGAAATAAATAATTTTTTTAATTGGAAAAACTGATACGATCACGTGGGTCATGAATTAGTTATACTAGCCGGCGGATAGAGGCGCAAAAGTCTCTAGCAGTAAGTCCAGAATAGGGAATGTTATTTCATGAGTGTATGATATTAGACTGTGGTTAAACACACAGTAAAATGACGAGTTAGAAAAGTGCGCTAAATTGAGGAGTGTTCTGAACTAATATTCCCTCGACCCCAAAATGTTTCGTGTTCCTTCGTGAAGGATGTGAACGAAGGAAGATCCGAACGTAATCAGAGCCATTCGATCCCTGAGAAGAAACTAGTGAGTGTTTGGTGGTGAGGGAAGGTCTGTGAAACGTGAGAGGTCAAGAGACCGACGCGACGTTGCGGCTGAGGGAAATGGGAAAGCGAAGGGTCTCAGGAGTAGCGAGTAAATCTCCAGAACTACGCAGGCGGGGGAGACGCCACGGGGGGAGGAGTTTCAGAGGAACAGAAGGAAACACACGAGGAGGGAGATTAAGATAGGATTTAACCCAGGAGTCATGTACTTATAAACTTTATTGTAAAAAAAGCAGTTACAAACTGCTTACGACCACGCGGAGGACAATTAACTAATTTAGTTCATAAATAATTTTCGAAAAATATATCACAATATTTTTAAAATTATAATACGGGTGTAAATTATTTGGTTGTATGTTCATATATAATTATTTTTACCTTATAGATTCAATATTAATGACAATTTTTGATGTGATGATTCACTCAAGTAGCTGTCACTATTACAAAAAAAAAAAATATTTGAAGTTATCTTTCCTCGGCCTTCTCACATACGAGGCTCTAGACAAAATTGCTTTTTTCTAAATGGGGATCGTGCAAAATTAATTTTAGCTCCATTTCACTTTTACACACCTATTTCTTTATAAGAAGATGTATGGGTGACAAAATTTCGGAAATCGTAAACACAAAGATGATTTAATTTCTTAGCAAGAGCTATCAAAGGTGGAACTGCTTCGTATATTGCCAGTGACTGAACTTTAAAACAAATAGAACATGAAAAAAAATTGATTTAATTCGAAAATTAAATTGTGCATACAATCATTCGTTTTCTTCTTTCATACGAATTTGAAATATTTCCGGTGTTTAATGATTCATAAATTTATTGTCAAAAAACAGTACAGACTGCGTATGACCACGTGGAGGACAATAAACTAATTTACTCTCCGGAAGCAAGCAAGGGACCATCCCATCAATTCCGATCAAGGACCCTAAGGCAGAGGCGGATTCAAAAATTTCAGCAAAAGTTCCTAGATAAGATAAAAAGTTAGCTGCCAGTTATAATACATATATAATGTCAATATGTTTGTAATGTCAATATGTTTGTAATTGCTCATCATATCAGTTCGGTGCGTGATTCACTGGACTATATCACGTTAGAACTGAAGAAGAAGATGTTAGAACTGAAGAATCGTATTAGGATTAATCTTAAATTTGGTAAAATCTTTCGAGTTGAACATTTAATACATGTTCTGAACGTATTAAAATAGCGGAGAACGCTGCGGCTGCCTGACACATTCTACCTACAAAAGTCTAAGAAACATGAGTTCAATGTGGGAAACGAGTATATCGATCATTCTGCACGTATATTTTTATATCAAAATGTCTAAGATAAGCTGAAAAATACGCGTATTATGTTTGTAGGGTGAAGTTGGTATTTGATTTTCATTCACATCAATTAACTAACTTCTCCATCACATCCCCAAGAAGAAGTGTAATGCAATAGTGAAGAAAATAAGGAAGAAAAATAAACTCCAACAAATTTTTCTATTGGATTTAAAATCCTATAATAAACAGACTTGTGATAGATCATAATATTTCATTACAGTAATTAAATATCATTATAATCTATCTGAAATCACGGATCCCAAACTCTTCAAGTTACCATTGTTTTCAAACGATTATTGAAATTATTATCGAAACCTCAATAAATTATATTTCTTTTCGGACGTGCGGGGACGGGACAGAAAAAAGACAGGCAAATTAAAGCTGAGGTAGTCGAATCAGCGGTCGTGACGATCATAGTGTGGAGCGAGTGTTATCTCCGTGATCACTAACCTTTGGCCGCAAGCGGGCGAAATCGCCTGCCTCAACTTAGTTTTGCCTGAGGTATAGCTAGGCAATGTGAATTACATGAAACGAGAAATGGGGGAGACAAATGTCACCCCTGCGGTGCTGACAAATGGGACGGGGTGGGGGCGGCGTTGGACAGCGCCCGGTGGTATAGGGAAGGCGTGGGAAACTACAGTGGGTGGTAACATACTGTGTTGGATGGACGGACAGCACAAGGCGTGTTGGGACAACTTGAAAACCGTGGTGAGAAACCTCTAATAGTCTAAAGGAAAGAATTCAGTTAGAAATGAAACGAATAAGAAAAAACTAGAAAACTAGCTTACTAGGAAATATAATGAAACTAACATTCCGTTCGATAATATGCCAGTTTACTTTTATCCAGCAAGTCTAGTTTATTTATCTGGACAATCTGGCAGGTACTACTTTCTCGCATCTGCTAGTTGCAGGCAAGTTTCAGTTGGTTTCATATATAGCATTAACCAATGTAAACAGGACATCAGAACAGTTATGAATAGTACATGATAATGCATAATACCGTATGAATATTGTTTATACCAGCATAGTCAGACGCGTCAACGCTGTCAATTTTCAGGACTCAAGAAGTCAAGTAGCATCCTTTCCAAATTAATGAGACAGTTAGCTTTTTTCCTTGATGTAATTGTTAAAGGCTGTCATGTAGCAAAGAAATATGTCGAAATCGCCGAAACATCTTTTAATGCTCTGAAGTTCCATCCATATTTGTGTGATTTCCTCCGCCCGGTTACACAGGAAAAGAACTACAAAATTCTGGGATATTTGCATATTTGATGATGATACTGTCACGATGGAAATTCCGTTGTAATATTCGAAAAGAACAAGCATGTTCCAGCAATATGGTATTGTCCATGTTTGGCGGAATATGTATGCATACTTTCGCTGGTATAAACAGTTTAATTTATTATTCAGCTATGCACATCACTAGTGCAATGTTTGAAATGAAACTTGGATCGTGTTTGTTTGCTTAATATACCAGTTATCTCAGTACGCATAACACCATATTCACTCATTAGCATTATAATTATTTTTATCCTTTCTTGACGTCATTGACGCACCATCCGTCTCTGGGATTTGCACCAAGAAGGGTGCTACGTGTTTCGATACTGAGGTTGCCCCGTATCAGTGCTGTACTGGACAGAATAATCCCGACCATTCTTTGATTAAGTTACCGCAAGATAAATTAAACCGTTAATAAAAGTCCCAGAATCGCAATGTCCACATAAACCACTCCTTACGAGCTCCACCGATGTACAGACATCCGCAACTACACGATCGTGACGCAGGTGTGAGATCATTTGTGTCGTTGAGCTATTTGTTTGGGAGTTTACCGACGGTGTCAATTACTCCTCGCCCCTCATTCGCTTCGCGGGTACAATTTAATTGTCTCTGGGTACACACGCCGCGTCGCCGACCCTTCCCCTCGCGTGTCGTCATTTCGTCTTTCTGAGGGCGCATCCCCGAGCTATAGTCGCTCCCGAAAGAGTAAGTCGCACCTCGTGACGTCACAATGAAAAAGCTGGTGGAAGAGATGAAGAGGAGAAGTTGAAGATTTGGGAACATGTTGCGGTGGACGAATACCCGGTTCGTAAATTATTAATTTTTTAGAGGCAAAATTTTATGAATTCATTGTACTTTGGGAATCAGGAATTCTATGACATTAAATTTTATAAAAACTCACAATAAAAATGTTCGGATGACTTCTAAACTTCTAAGCTTATCATACAGATAGAGTGATCTTCCATCTTTATTACACTCGTAGATAAAAGACAGATAGAGTGATCTTCCATCTTTATTACACTCGTAGATAAAAGCGATTAGGAAAAACTCAACTATCATTGTTTCTCGATGTCGTTAATTTTCTTTCATTGTTGTATTTGTAAATGGGGAATTGCAGCGTGCTATTGAAGCTTATCTACTTGGGACCATAGAAGGTAGGAGGTGGGCCGGTTAGCTAGGTTTACCAACAACTTGGCTCACGTGGAGATGTTAGTAGGACTTGTTAGTAATAGAGTTATTGATACTAGGAGGAGGTGGATAGATGAAGGAAGGTTGACTTTTCAGTAGTGAAATCTATATATGGTAAACTGGGACATTCATGTGGAAAGCTACAAAGTTTTTCTGGTTCTATCTAGAATTGAACCCGGGATGACTTGGTGATGAGTTAGAAAGCTACCACAAAGCCACGGAGGGGCCAATGTCTTTACTTGCGCTTTTCAAATACGACTTTTTATGTATAGGGTTTATAACAGTGTTCGGCATAGGGGTGAATTGTAGGGAAAATGGAAGCACCCTTGAAAACAGTCGCCGACCAGCTGTATCCATCATGAAATAATCCTCTTGTTTCATTTGGGGTATGAACTCCCGACTCGACTTGGGGACGAAGTGATAAACAAATGCACTTATTGCTACACCATGGGTCATATGTTGGGTAATTGGTCGGAACTTTTGTTGTTCGTAAAAATTTGGGTTTGATTATATGCGTTCCGACTAGAAGACCTTTTCTCACAGTTTCGCGATGTTCTGTTTTATCTGTCTGCGCATGTATGTACGATTCTGTTCCCTTATAACTGACCAAAAAATGGTTGCTCAAAACAAAATTTGAGAATTGTATTTTAAGAAATATCATAAGATCAATGGATAAATGAAAGTGTATCTTATTATACTGGATGTTCTATGAGCAGTGCCGACAAATCTCTTCACCGTTGGACAAAGTACCAGAATAATATAAATGTGGAGGAACTATAAAAAGTTGAACTGTAATCATTCTGACGTGGAGACATTAATTAAAAAGACCTGATGATTAATATTCGTTTATTTGGATAGTCATCTTGACTCATGGTTGATGCGATCGTCCATAGAATCGTGAAGAAAAAAATCCAATAAATATTCTAATGGAGGCTTGTATTTTTATTACAACCCGTTTCGCCCGCTGTGCTTACTACCTGACGTGTGCACAGCACAGGAAAAAGTATGCAAGGACTCTTAAGTTTAATTTTTCTTCTTAAACAATCAAATCTAAAAATCCGTTGAATAAAAATTCAACCTGTAAATGTGAAGAATCAAGGTGGTTCTGCCGTGTTAGTCAAATCATACAAAAGTCTAATTAATAAATTTATTGTCAAAAAACAGTACAGACTGCGTATGACCACGTGGAGGACAATAAAATAATTTACTCTCCGGAAGCAAGCAAGGGACCATCCCATCAATTCCGATCAAGGGCCCTAACACAGACGCGGATTCAAAAATTTCAGCATAAGTTCCTAGATAAGATAAAAAGTTAGCTGCGAGTTATAATACATATATAATGTCAATATGTTTGTAATTTAACGCAAATATGTTTGTAAATTTACATGTACAAGTTATTATCGAACTATAGATTATTCTGAGTATAGTGTTTAAAAATCATAAGAGTTGAAAAAACACTAAATTCACGATTTATTGTTACAATAAACACGCCCCTAGACAAAGCCTAGAGAACCTGTATAAGAAATCCGCCTCTACCCGAAGGAAAAACGGAGAAAAACCCGGGCCAGGATGGGGCTACAGAATTAATGTACACAACCGTGCCAAAGTTGAGTACACATAAAACTAAATTAATATGAGCCATACGGCAACACAATCATGCAAGAAAATAGTTTTTGAAATTGTTATAAGTTATTTAAAAAGTGCTACAGCAATGGCGTGATAAAGTACAAGACGAATTTAACTTTTATTAAAATCAATAAATTCTTTTACAGTGTAGAAGCACTGGTGCAGGAGGTAGTTTTTAACCGCGGATTTGAAGATATTCAATTTCATAATGTCTTTTATATTCTTGGGCAGGGAATTATATAGAACGATTCCCGAATGATAAGGTCCTTTTTGGCAAAGAGTGGTTGACACTCTAGGGCGATGAATATTATTACTATTGCGAGTATTGTGTTCGTGAACGAGACTGTTTCGTATAAAGCAAGGGTGGCACTTCAGTAATTCGGTCTTAACAAACACGACCGTTTCATAAATATAAATGCAGGGAAGTGTTAAGATATTTAATTCCTTGAATAAAGGTTTACAAGAGTTTCGGGGGTGAGATTTACAAATTATCCGAACTATCCTCTTCTGAATTCTGAAAGTTTGAATACTCTGACCGGAATTACCCCAGAAGGTAATGCCGTAACGTAGATAGGAGTAAACGTTTGCAAAATAAACGCAACGGAAAATACGTGGACTAACTACGTTAACTAAGACTCGGAATGCGTAACACAATTTGCTTAATTGGGAATTAAGATTGTCAACGTGACAATTCTATTTGAGGTTGTCTTGAATATGGAGACCTAAGAATTTTGTATTCGTAACAGTTTTTAATTGTGTTCCGTTTAAAGAACGAGAAACCTGGGGTAAAGATTTTGTATTACTATTGTGAAATAACATAGACACTGTTTTGTCAGTGTTTACAATGAGACGATTTGCATGGAACCAAGTCGAAAGATTAGACAAAACGTTTTTAATTAAAATTTTTATTTGTATCTAAATTTACTTAAATGTTTGTTTTGTGAGTGATAGTGACTATAATAACGGCTATCTAATTTGTAATAAAAACATTAATGAAGAAAATAATAATAACAATAAATTTATTGTCAAAAAACAGTACAAATTGCGTATGACCACGTGGAGGACAATAAACTACGAAAACTGTGAACTCCCTTGACCCCGTAAGCAGCATGGTTTGCCGTTAACCTGTACGCCCATGATTTACTTGGTAAGAGGGCCGGACAAAATAGAAAAAAAAAAAAAAATCTTCAGAATACCTTGTGTCCTCTGAAAAAATCATAAAAAATAATATAGGTTTTTGACTAAAGTTAAAAAATTCATTTAGAAGATAGGGAAAGTAATTTATTTCCAGAAATAAATTCTTTCTCAGTGGATGAAATTAATTTCATCAAAATATTAAATAGTCTATATATTGCTTAAATGGTTAGTAATGTGTGTTTATAAAGCTAAAATACATTCAGCTTATATATTTCAGTAATTCAACTTAACGATAGAAAATTTCTTGTTATTTTAAAGAGTCGTTAAGTTGAATAAATAAAATACAATATTATACGTAAATAAGTGATAAGCGTCAGGTAGAGGCGAATTTTTTATATACACTCATGTCGGGGCGGCAACTATTGAAATAATAAATTTCGAATTTAGAGTTATTTTAATAGTTACGATTTATGAACAATATTTTTTAATTATCTATAGTTTTTAAAGATATGTACTTCTGAAATAACTTTTTTATTTTTATAAATTATAAATTTGTCGGTATTTTGTTTATATTACAACACGCACCGAACTATTTTTATTCTTGCCTTAGGAGTGTGTTGGAATTTTATATCCGCCTCCGCCTTAGGACCCTTGATCGGAATTGATGGGATGGTCCCTTGCTTGCTTCCGGAGAGTAAATTAGTTTATTGTCCTCCACGCGGTCATACGCAGTTTGTAACTGCTTTTTTTACAATAAATTTATTGTTGTTATTATTATTATTATTATGGAATCCATTTACATACACACAAAGACGTTTGAGAGATTTTATTCTGTCTCCGCAGAAGTGCCTTTAAGGAATTGATTGTAGATGGCGCTGGTTGCACCACAGTGCATCTCTGCGCCTCCGCTACCCTATTCCCTTCTGACCCTGCCGCCAGCCAATTTCGTCGAGCACAGGTCCGGATCGTGTAAGCAGAGCACTATGCGGCACTCCAGGCAACGACTGGTGTGGGGAGGCGCCGACGGGGGGTTGCGAAGAAGAGGATTTGCGCAGAAGGCGGCAAGAAAATTGGCTCCGTCAAAGACGAGGGCGTGTGTGGCATTTGTCACGAATCGATATCGTGTGGGTTTATTAAATGTCAGCGGGATGCATTTGACGGTGGGCGAATTGCCGCGGTGATAGTTGTGAAGCGGATGAAGAGGCAGAGTAAGGATTATCGGGGCCGTGCCAAAATAGCCAATTGAATGTATGTCAACTGCTTGGAATGGATATTTTAAGACAAGAATATTAAGGAACACTGAGGAAGCAAATTCTCTATTGTTCAGATATATATTCAATTTCAAAAGGGTTTTATTTTCACTTAAACATTTACAATATAAGGCGGAGCACAGGGCTCGTGCGCCTTATTGAACCCCTGGAACGTGACGTGGACTGTGCATACTATATCAGAGTATGAACTGGAACAGTAACTTAAAATATAAATATTAAAGGATTACGATTACTTGGCAGGTAAGTGATATCAGTAAGGGCCAAAAACTTAATGAGCGTATAAAATAAAAATTAAATACTTTTCATGATTTTTTTAAAAATCTCTGCTATTGTTATATATTCTTAAGTGACTGTTCCGTTGGAATCCAAGGGATAGGGCAAGCGCGCTAAGCATGGAAAGAAGAAACTGGCAACTGGAAACCTGCAACAGAACAAGAAAATTCGGCGGCAAAATCAAATAAATTCATAGAAAGCATAAATACTTTTATGGAGAGCAAATTATATGTACACACATACCAATCTATACCCGTGCATATAAATCTGTGTTTACATGTTTACACCTTTATACGTACATGTATATGTATCCATATCCGCATATGTACACCTTTTTCTTCAGGTTACTACTTTTACTCATAAAAGCTTGGGATGTTACATCCAAATTTTCGGAGAAGTCCTTTCTTTTATTTGGATTTGGATTCGACTCCAAAGCTGTTCTCTCAATGCAGCTACAACCAAATAAAAAAATCAACGGGTTTTGAAATTGTTCTTTTCAAGACGTAAATTTATTTTCAGCCGAAAATAAGTGTTTCGTGAGGGTATTATCTATGTTCCTGTAAATTCACGAACGCAATTAAAATATTAATGATTATCATATTTATTTCTACAAGGTTCATGAAATTAAAAGATTTTTGAACCCTACGTTCTTTGGGAAGTATTCGTTTTGTGGTTTCCTTGTATAGAAAATATTTATTTTTAAAATTCTAACCGTTCTTCTATACCCAGCGAGTCAGACGTAAACGAGCCATTTTTATTAATATTTCGTTTGTTCTTGGCGACGCTCGTGGTCTAGAATTTTTAATGCATAATAAAGAGTACTTTATTTGAAAAATAATATTAGAAAAGGCTCCTACCTAAAAAAATTAGCAGAGAAACAGTAAACAGCATATGTAACATTTGTGTGAGTGGTATTTCACTTGAAAATTTGGTATAGATGCAGTAAAATAACTTTTCTCTGCTACACCACTACTGTTTCTTGAGAAAAAATTAAAACGAAATCGTACTGAGGACTAGAGAACAAGTATTGAAAAATATAACCAAAACCGACGATTTAAAATATAATTTTGTTCTGAATAGCTGATTTTCCAGTTAATGGTTATAATTATTATTTCCTGTGTAAGATGATACGTCTTTGATATATTTTCACCGAGAATGTAAAAAAACAGCAACACTGTCTTCTTTCTCGAGTTTGAGCGGAAGTAAATATTGGTCTTACTCATCCTCATTACGAGTCTGAATCAAACACGCGAATAGCGGATTTGTTTTGAAATTAAATTACGATATGAACTTGTTTTATTTGTCGGGATATAGAACCATGTACGATTAATATGTGATTTTACGATTACGTTGTTGATAAAAAATCTCCCCTAACATTTATGCAATTGCCTAATCAACTGTTAATTAGTGGTAAAATTATCTCGTAATCGATTGTCGATTTATCTAGAAAACATCTTAGAACGTTCAAAATGTTCTGATTGTTTCTGAATATTTGTCTCACTGTATCAATCACTACATATGACATAATATGTGAATTTTATACGTGGGGTTAACCTTATTTTGGATTAGGATATCAAAGAGTTGCCCAATATAATTTAAGACCATGATTATAACTAGTATTTACGTCCGTTAAGAAGTCTAGAAGGAGATATATACCTGAAAAATAATAAACGAAATCTTACTTTTCAACTATATTCGAAAATAATTTTCTTAACAGAACAAGATGCGTCGGAAGTAAATTAACATGAGATGCCTAGAAATATGTCTATTACCAAAATGTGAAGCAATATTTCTCTCAAGTGTCTTTTTGTCCATTGTTTTGTATTTGATTTACCAAAGAAAAAAATCGGTCGCTCTTCATGATTCCATAGCGACATTTCGAAAATACGTTCATCTCGGCATTTTTTGTTTGCAATATTTTCCCAGTGCGTGTTAAATGAACAAATATTCTTTCTCGAATGCATCTTTTCTTTTAATAAGTTTACGATAATTTTTGCCGCATAAGTACGTTTAATTACATCACAATGAGCTCGTGATACAGTCCGTTCTTTTTCCTCGTAAACAGTATGACGTATCGAAACATCGCGAATAAATCATTATCATGTACGTACAATCGTATAATTACAAGATGAAAACTCTTTATGAATAATATAAATAGATTTTCTTAGAGACATGAAATAAATCAGTGGTTCCAAAACTTTTAGACTAACGAAACTCTCAATCTAGAGATTATTTTCAGCGGCACCCCGGATGTAACCTAGGTCGTTCATATTACAGTCCATTGCACAATACATTGTACTTAAATAATAAAAAAAGTATCATATACGCTCATGGATTACCTTGTTTTTTTTGCTTGAATTAAAAGAAAAAAAAGACAAGAAATAGGTCTTCGTCAGAGGTATGAAGAAGAAGAAAAAAAGAGGAAAAAAGCAATATTCCCTTGATTCATTCCTGAAATATTCATCTATCTGGGGACTTAAACCACCATCCCATTGCTTTCTCGATTATGAAGACTGCTCCGAGACTTTCCTTAGCTTCGTCGACAATCTCATTTCGAATCAGTCAACTTCTTGATTAAAGTCCTCGAGACGTCAACCAGAACCCATCTAATGAGGGATGACGTCCCGAAGCGTCAGACTACCGTGTCCGCAAGTCTCGGCGACTGATCAAAGAAAAAAACAACGACGTCCTCTTCTTTAATCAATACGCTGGCAATACAGGCGCGTGCTGGCGCGTGCATTGAAGTGCCCCGCTAGACGGCTTGGAAGGGAGGGCGAGTACTACAGCGGCGAAGGTGGCGGCGGCGGCGGAGAGACTCAGTCGGCGCGCGGCGCCCTCCCCAAGGAAGTTTCCGCTCCCTGCCGCTAGGAAGCGCGCTCGTCGCAGTCGCTGCTCGCTTCAGCCGCTAGCTCGTCGCTTTCCGCCCTGTTCCCCTCGACATTTGGGCGACGGAGCTCTGTGCAAGCGGTCGCGTGCGCGCGTTGCTAGGGAGCTTGTGATCCGCTAACTCGCATTTCGTGCGACTGACGGCATTCGCTACCGGTTAGGCCGTCGAGGTCCACCGGCTTTTGCAAGGAGCCACGTCTGTCGGGAGTCGGCGCGCTTGTAGCTGCTGCGACACTTGTTGCTGTGTCAGCGTTTGTTGCTGTCCCCGCGCCGGAGTCGCTGGTCAGAGCGAGCAGGAAGGGACACATGCGGTGGCCAGACCCGCTGCGGAAGTGTTACGTTTGTGTTGGATACTGATTGTTGGAGGTCAACGTCGTGTCGGGATGACGCCGCTTAACACGAGGTAAATAATCGCAACAGAAACATTGTCTATTGATGTCATTCATTTTCAGGATACTGACAGGTGTTTCCAAGGTCAACCTTTTGTATTTATTGTTTTGTCGCGACTTCTGGAACAACATCGTAACGTAAATGTTTTGCTAACTTCCTTTTATATACTCTCTGAGGGATAATATAGTTGTCACAGTTTGGGGTATCAAAGAAACAATCTTAGGATCGTGTAGCGGAAATGAACGAATACAATAACTTTTTTTACAAAATTATTCTTTTGATCAAATTATTTTAATGTTCTAATTTTTTGTTTTGTTTCAGTACAGTTTCGTATACACTGCTTATTTAAAATTGAGTTCAAGGAGCTCGTTGATAATAATCAAATACCGAGCTAACGAATGAAATATTTGAAATATAACGTACTGAAAGACTATTTGACAAATAATACATAATTTAACTTCAATGGCGGAATGTTATCATTGTTAATGTAATGTTTTTTTTTTCTGCTACACTTCCCATCTTCTACATTCCGTAGTTCGGAGCAAGTTGTACCCAAGTTTTTCAATTCTTGTCTAATGTTAAGATTTGGATATCAACGTGAAATAAAACAGTTACCGTGAATCAATTGGTTAGCAAATTTTTTTTTTAAAAAAGGATATTAGAAATATAGTTGTGCCGATGACTGACTTCAATACAATTCTTGAATTATCTCCACAAATGCGTCAATCCGAGTTTTATTATTATCATCATTATTATTGTTATCATTAATATGTAGCATCAATGATCTTCCAGAACACGAAATTTAAAACGCTAATTATAATTTCCATCTTTATCTTTTTTAAAATAAAGAAAATTACAGAATAAACCAGTGTGATTCTCCCAATTGTGTCAAGTATTAATTAGTTAACCCCATCCCTAAGAAGAGTTAAAGGGAAGTGCCGTGAAGTATCTCTAACATAAAGACAGTTTCACTTTCCTTCAGAATGAGGCAACTCGAGCAACAAACTGAGGGAGAAGAATCGTGTCATGTTTCAGGTATCATGCCCGCCACCTACTCTGCGACTCTTTCCTGGTCCATCAGCTTCCTATAGCTCATTCAGCTGTAAAGGATATCTCTAAGTGAGTGGGTATCAATGGGATGGAGGCAGGGTGCGATGCGCGAGGTACATGCGATGGAGGTGAAGTATCTTTTTTGCGGGTTTTTTAGAAATTAAAAAAAAAAAACTTTTGGTGTGGTGTTAATGGAATAATAATTGCAAGTATTGACTATACGAAATATTATTATACGAAGAATACTATTGCCTGCTTTATCGGCATCATAAGTTCTACAATACCTTTAGTAGGAATCTCGTTTCCTCAACTGTGGTGTGAGAACCTTTTCGGCACCAGGAGAAGGAGTCCCTTAAAATAAACTTTTCTCGATTAACGTACGTATTTTTCTGCTTTTCCATTCGCATGTCGCAATTTTATGATATTATTGATCCACTTAAATCATATTTTCTTAAAATAGTTCCTATAAAATAATGCTCTAATATTCTTTTTTTTTTCAACCATGTTCATAAACTACATTACGTTCTGGTATTTAATTTGAAATGGTAAAGTCACCTAAATTACTTAGTTTTACAATAATCATGAAGCCTAGTCATATCGGACTAATAACAGTGCCCAAATGAACGATCTATTTCAAGAGAACCAACTGGGATTTTTTCAGCCTATCTAGTCAACCCCGTTCTGGCAAACTGGCAAATATGGCAAATGCCTGAGAAATCTGTCAGGAGGAAAAGTTACACAAAAAGTAAACAATCGACAATTCAACAATAAAAGAATTCTCGAAGCAAAATTACACATTTAAATTTTATAAAATCTTGCCTTTCACCAAATCATTGAGGATGTCAAAGGAAAACATCTGCAAATTAAAAAAAAAGTTCATATTTCGACAAGGCCATTAATTGTTTATAGCTGCTATAATTCAATGCATGAAGTTAATAATTTATAAAAATATTTATTGTTATAAATATTTTTTAAATTATATTTTTAAATTAAAACTTTTGTATTATTTATAGAACTACACGTTTGTATTATTTTTTCATCCAAGAGGTTTTTATTTAAAAGAAAGTCCGCTGTGAATGAATTTGGGGTGGGTTTTAAAGAAGATTCGGTGCCAATTTTTTCTCCTTATACCCAATAACGCTTGCGGAATCATTTTTCTTTTAAAGAAACGACTTGAGTAATATGGTCCTTGGCTCTTAGACTGGAGAGGCGAGTACGTGGTCGCACTATTCCTGCTTCATTGGTTCGTTCCATGAATGGCTGCTGTCTTCAGAGACCGACCCGTAGTGTTCCTCAGCGCCCTCGGGGAAGTCCCCTGCGCTAGCGCTATCTGACCAGAGATCATGGGTCTTTGGCGCCCTGCGTCCCACACGATGTAGCTCTTCGTCTCCCTTACGACCCTTCGCTAATCCGTTTCCGGTCACGACGGTGCTTCCGGTTGGCTGATTGCCCCAGCAACCAATTGATTGCGTGAATTCGCTGGAGAATCTGGGATCTGTTTGCCGAAGACATCACGCCTAGCTCCGGGATACGTCAGTGTCACGTGTTGTAGTGCGGTATGTCCTTCGTGTACATGTCTCTCAAACGAAATTGAACGTTGATTCCCAACTGTTTTGACGCTCAGTTCAACGAGCCGCAAATGTTCTAGAATTTAACTACTATTAACGTCCGTTATATAATCAAAATAAATAATTTAATACGACAGAGGAACACCATATATTTTGTCCTATTACGAACATAACGTTTCAACTTAAGTCGTCGTCAGGTGATCAAATAATAACAAATTATAACAAGAAACATAATAACAGAACAAATGAACATGATATGAAACGTAAATATAAACCACAAAACATGTTTACAAAAAAAGCAGAAAGTTCACAAACACGTTCTAATATTGTAATGTAACACCAGAAGCTTTTCTCTGTAACTGCACAAATCCAAACTCCTGCGTGTATTTTTTATAAATATCATTTCAGATATGCTACATTTGTAATAATAATCTTCTTTGTCCAATTACTATTAATGTGTTATCCCAATCCATTAATTAATCGCTGTTAATACAATCTGAAGTTACTAAGGACTCTAATGACCATGCATCGACCCATACAAATTTTAGCTATTTTTAC
Organism: Laupala kohalensis; assembly: GCA_002313205.1. Lineage (NCBI taxonomy): Eukaryota > Metazoa > Arthropoda > Insecta > Orthoptera > Trigonidiidae > Laupala > Laupala kohalensis. The sequence continues at coordinate 1,271,820 of NNCF01126808.1, read as the reverse complement.
TTTTGTTTGAATTGCTAGTATCAGTGCATCGGGTCCAATGAAATATTAAGATATAATAATTTGTAACTGTAATAATGAAGTATTAGATTATATAAATTTAATACAAACACATTTTAAAATGATTTTTTACATTATACTAATTGAATATTTAAAAAAATTCAATAGTTCATTGCCCATTTTGATTGGATATTTACAATGGTAGGTACATTCTCCTCATTAAACTTTATTCTGTTATTCAAATTAAGAAATTAGTATTCTTAAGTTGCTACTGCAAGAGATTAATTTCTTTTTTACAGTTCCTCTCTTTACTAAAATTTGCAGGATTCATATGAATAATTGATTTGTTTGCATGAAGATATGAGAACGTGTTCCAATATTAGGATGATTCACTCGTTCTCTGCTTGCATTGATAGTGACACTAAGATTGGATCAGAAGATATATCCAAACTCCTTTATTTTCATTTTCTCCCAAGTGGGGTCGAGTATGAGACACTAGAGAAAACGCTATAAATTTGACGTAATATCAGAATGACGAAGTGAAGTAACGTCTACACAGAAATCCTATGCGAGAATTTCCAACCTAACTGACTGGAAGAAATGTCAGAATACAGTAAGCAAATGTATATAATTCCAAAACTAGCTTTATAACTTTATTATCCTCTTCCATCAGTCCAATGACACATTAACTCCTGAGATCAACATTAAGATGTCCTTATTCTTTGGACTACAGTAATTAGAGGAAAATAACTCACATCAATTACTAGGTTCTTCCTCACATTTTGTTCCATAATTATATTATCTTCGCTTCTGCTCGTTGGCTTCGTATTTCAAAGGTATTTGCTTCGACTAATATCACTCATTATGTTCCTCTAATGTGTATTGAATTCATTTAGATTTTCTGTACGCGGCTCGCGTTCACGTTTTGAAGTATGCTTACAGTTACTCCGGGCATAAAATGTTGAGTTGCATGCTTCATAAACTCTTGCTTCCATCTTTCTTTCAGTCAGAAAATTTTGGAACTATCAGCATATCTGTGCTTCAATGACACTATATAATCTAATATTTCATTATTACAGTTACAAATTTATTATATCTTAATATTTCATTGGACCCGATGCACTGATACTAGCAATTCAAACAAAAGTAAAAATAGCTAAAATTCTTAAGGGTCGATGCACTATGAATTATTATTGTCATTGTTGTGTTTGTTCATTCTTAGTTTTATTATTATTGTCATTGTTGTGTTTGTTCATTCTTAGTTTTATTTTTATTACTTTCTGGCATTGGGGCACCGAGTCCAATGAATTATTGAGATTTAATATATGTGCAATTCCAATACTGAAGTATTCAATTTCATAAATTTAATAAAAACACGAATAAAAATTTTCTGAGAAATCTTTTATAATTAAACACCTGCTGTACAATACGAATCAGAGAGTTGTGGCGAAAGACATTTTTAGATTAATATCTGAAATGAATAAAATCCATACGTTGACTGATAAATAACTTAATAATTTATAAAATTATAAGTAATGAATATATTGTCATTTATCTTTTGCTGCGAATTTTCACTCCTCTGTAAATTGTACAAGACACTTGACTAAAAATAGTTCTGACGTGGGGTAAATGTTATACGTGTTTGTGGAATTCATGACATCGAATGCAATTTCTTGATGTAATATGTTCTAGAAGATTATGTGTTTGCTTGATGAAGTATAAAAACGAAAAAAATAAAATTAATTAATTAATCCCGATTGTAATAGAAGGAACCATATTTAGAGTGTTAACGTACTACATTACTCGTAAACTTTTTGTTACAATTAATTTCAGACTTCCAGTAAAATGCTTGAAAAAATCCAATTCAGTTTATTACTTAAACTTTTTCGCCGATCCGCCAATTCTTCTGGTTTTCGTTTCATGGATTTTTCTGGGGTATTATTTATACGACGTAATTGGGTTTTTTGAAGCTCTATAATTGCAGTACGTGCTCAAAGTTGAACATTTTAAATATAGTGTTTGTTTATATAAGTTTTTTTGCTTGAAATGCTTTCTCGCAGAGCGACTCACGTTGAGTGCCATCTGGGAGATGAATTACGAACATACGATAGATCAAATTTAAAAAGTTATATAACTCTTGGCCGCTTACTATTTCAGGAGTACTTCCGACAGGATACCAAAACAAAGCAACAACAACTAAATAACCCGCCAACGTTTTGGATATATTCTATCCATCCTAAGGACTTGATACAATATTCCCAAGACCTCATCTGCAGCACACATCCCCATCTCGATCCATTACACCTGTACACCAGGTTTGTTCATGAGCAGAACGCTCCTGATCGAATTTAATTTGTAATTTAAAGCAAATTATAAAAGAAATTGTACGTAGTTAAAAGGAAGGATTATGATTCTTCTGAAGAGTAATTTATATTAAAATATTTAAAGAGGAAAACAGGAAAAAAAAGTTGTGTTTTTGAAATATAAAAAAACTATTTGAGCTCTTAACATTCACATATTTCAAATTTAAATTAAATTATAGGTATAATAATGGAAATTAGATTACATAATGGACGTCAATTGTAGTAGAATTAGATTTGAAATCCCTGAGGAAGTGTAGCATGGGAATTCTCACTCACCACATAATCCCAAAGTAAACCCACTCTCCCATCCACACCTCAGCGTCAGCGCATTGACACCGATTCCCGTCACCTCGTGTGCTTTCTGGTGCGAGATGCCACAGCGTGAGAGATAGTTCCATTGAGAGCCTCCGGTGTTATGAACGCGCGCGCGTGGAAAGTAGGGGAAGAGGCGAGGGAGGACCTCTGGTCGACGCTGAAGACGTAGAAGAGGGTCTACTGGGGCGGCGTCGGCCGGTGATTCGAGGAGGTCGTGGGATACGAGCGTGAGACTCTACGGAGGAGGAGGAGGAGACGTTTCCGACTTAACACCTCCACAACGATGCACTTCTCCACGCCTTATCTGGTCTCTCAGATGCACTTCTGGGTTACGGGGCCATTGCTGTGGTACTTTTAAAATAACGTATAACAATTTCAAAAACTATTTTCTTGCATGATGGTTGTGTCTTATGATTCATATTAATTTAGTTTTATGTGTACTCAACTTTGGCACCGTTGTATACATTAATTCTGTAGCCCCATCCTGGCCCGGGTTTTCCTTCGGGTAGAGGCGGATTTCTTATACAGGTTCTCTAGGCTTTGTCTAGGGGCGTGTTTATTGTAACAATAAATCGTGAATTTAGTGGTTTTTTTCAACTCTTATGATTTTTAAACACTATACTCAGAATAATCTATAGTTCGATAATAATTTGTACATGTAAATTTTTTGCGTTAAATTACAAACATATTGACATTATATTAGTATTATAACTCGCAGCTAACTTTTCATCTTATCTAAGATTTTTTTGCTGAATTTTTTTAAATCCGCCTCTGCCTTAGGGCCCTTGATCGGAATTGATGCGATGGTCCCCTGTTTACTTCCGGAGAGTAAAATCAGTTTATTGTCCTCCACGTTTGTACTGTTTTTATGACAATAAATTTATTTATATTTATTTTATACCGGACGAACAGGGGAGGGCGGGGTGAACACGGAAAAATAAATTATTTCAAACATTAATATTTTATAACATGACTCATTTTGGGGTAAATTCACGACATATGACTTTGAGTCAATTCTTACAATTATCTTATTAATAATTTAATGTTACCTATTATTTAAATTAATCATTTCGAGTATCATATAAGGTTTTTTAGTAACAGTTCTTTCCTAGTCAGAAATGGGTAGAGAACTTGGAAATAGTATCCTTATTTTTAATTATTTTTTGAATCTTGTTGCAAATATGGTTTGTGAGTGATTTCGGACAATGCATTTTTCATTTGAATGAATAAGAGGTAGTTACGGATATATCATACTTCCCTCACCTTTCGTTCTCAGTTGTTTGACATTATAGGTAATATATGTGAGAATTTAAGCAACTTGTAACAAAGTTTAATGTCCTCTGGTCATCCTAAATAATGGCAGAAAATGGGTCCTCCATATTTTTCTATCTCCAGGGTTGTCAGCATGCCGCCTTTTTGGATCTGTAGGTTCATGGGTGTTGAAGGATTTCAGTGTATTAACTAATAATTAATATAAATTGCGCAACACAGGTACGTAAAATAGAGAGTGATTTTTTCATCACTCTATTTCTATCCCCTGAAGCTCATGTCAAACGCAACCATCTTTACTTTCATGCTTTGCGGCATATTGTGATATTACTAGAAATATTTGAGCAGCGTTCCGTGCATCCAATCTATTTAATCCATGTTTGTTTTTTTTAATTTGGGCTTTAGGGATCGCCAAAATCAAGGTCATTAGAGCCCTTTAATCGATGTTGAATGAAAACCAGTATTAATGTTGGATTGATCAAATTATATCTACTTTTGGACAAATTTGGATGGAAAAACTATTTTTTGCGAGTACTTTTTGGAACTGAGTGCGGAAATATTAAACGAACGTTTATTTTCATTCAAGATTCTGTAAAATTCTATTTTGTGTTCTGATGCATTTTTAGGTTTTATCTGAAGACACCATCTGTACACAAATATTTCTGATTATATTATTTATTTTTCTCTATCCTATCATTCTGTAGATAGTGCAAGGATAACAATCATTTTTAACGTCAAACTTTTTTAGAGAACATTTATGAACAAATATTTTTATTTTCACTAAATTTTAATGTCTATTTATTTAATCGTGAATTCTACATTTATTACCTATCTGTGACAAATACGTACGTATTTAGGCGGATTTACTTTCTGAATATTAAAATGACGCAAAAACTTAGCATTCTTAATAAGTCTTAGTACGTCCGGAATTAACTCGTCCTCCCATTTTCTGTATTTTCCTTGGGAATAGCCCAACCTACTAGCTCATCTCCATAAACACGTAATACGAGAGGCGGTGTAAACTCTTCTTTGACCGCCCATTCTTCAGCTGTCAATTCCCACTCGCAGTGACACAGTCCCGTCCCGCAGTGTGAACGCGGTGATAAGGACACCTGGTCACACCCTCGTGAAGTAGAGCGACCCTAAGTATTGAGTCGCCCGACGCTCCCACTTTTAATTGCCACCTGCTCCTCTCGGAGTCGCACATGTGTTACTTGCCGTTATGAGACCTGCATTCTCGCTTGTGGTGAACGTGTTTCGGCTCCTAATGCTATGCCGCTCGCTAATAATCGTGGAGAAGGTACGATTATTCATTCATTATTTTTTTATGCATCAGGTATGATTCAGAACACGTGTGTTCTAAATTTGATAAAAATCATTTTCAGGCTAACTTTTTTAATTATATTAATTTGGTATTCTATCGGATGCTGAAGAAATATTTATTTTTCTCTCGGAAGTGCTACCAGCATCAAAATATAACGATAAACGTCCACTTCCGTTGTATTTCGTAAATTTAAATGTATCGTGAAGAAGTCCTGAATTTTTACAGACCATGCTGATGATATAAAGACTGAATATTTGTGAGAAAATTGATGGATACAGCGAATTATTTATTTCTATATTTGAAAAAAAATATATACAGAAAAAGTGAAGTTCGATTACGGAGTCAATGAAAAAGCTCTTCAAAATAGTTTTCCCAAAATGGGTAAAAATCTATTAAATGAATATGTATAAATTTTTCTGCACTTTGTTTTACAAAAAACTACAGAAAGTTTGGAATTGCATAATTTTTAAAACGAAAATTTGTGTACATTCACGATTTACATTATCCGTACGTAACACTGTATTTGAAAGAACACATTAAAAATGCGATATTTATTTATTTATTATTTATTTACCTTTTGGCAGAAGGAGGTTCGGAATATGAGGCCTTCAGGCTCTTCCACATAACTGTTGAACTTGGGTTAGGGAATTGGGAAGGAGAGATGTGGGGTTGTCAGGAACTTATGGTANCCTCACCTAGTTCGGTCGAGCAGGGTGTGAACCCACGCTCTACCGCTCAGCGGGATCGTGGAAGCGAAGACACTACCACTACACCACCACTATCGGTACGACAACCGACATTTTTAATATTTCCCGTTATAGAAACACAATTTCCTAAACATATTATTGATTTTGGTCATAAAATGAAGGGTTTTTTTGAGATAATTGACATTTCCTGTTTCTCAACATTCCACAATTGAATAACGTAAAAACAAAACGATTTTCTTCTCGTTTTCTTTGATTATTACTGAGCATACCTTGTATGTTGGAACATGTAGTACAATCGGAGAGTAAAAATCTTTTGTCTTTATCCCATTGACAACATCTCTGTGTAAAAGAACCTCCGTTCTCGGCACATGGAGAGTATGAAGCTATTGGGAAAATTGAAAATGGAACACAGAGGATACGTAGATACAATATAACGATATGAAGCATTTCGAGAATTTGTAAGTGAAATTGGTGAGATAGGGATATTATGATGAGAGAAACAGACCAAGAAAGATGTTAAGAGTAAAGATTCTAGATTAGCGGCCTTCTCCCTACGGTTGAATATCTCGATTAGATTAGAATTACCAATATTGAAAAGTGCCTTTCTATTACTGTATAAACAGGAGAGGTGGTCAACACCCTGACTAAACAAATGAGTAAAAAAATACCCTCCGTGCATGAGTGCACTTCTCCCGATGAATTGCGTGTATCTTTAGGTCACGAAATGGAGCTGTGTTCATGCGTTGCCAAGGACTGCATATCCTTCTTCCTCCTTGTTCCTTCTTTGTCTTATTCCTGCCGCTTTCTCTTCTTCTTCTAAAGGCGTTCCACTCTCCTTTTCCACGAACGAACACACGGCCATTCACCTCCTCAAACAAAACACTCACGTCAATTATTGGCTTCGTTAGAAGCTATTTCAGTCTTCGTGCCTTGTTATTTCCGTATCGCTGTCGTAAGAATCGGGGATCGGATTTGTTTTCTTTTCAGAGGGTTTCCGATAAAACATGTGGTGTATCATGAATCGATCTGGAGCTCTGTTCGATTTGAAGAAGTTTCTTTTGTTTCTTTAAATTAATTAGGGCACTCTTATTGCCACTCCAGGGACGTGAATTGTGATAATAATGATATTGCTGTACACTAAAGTCTTACTGGTGACGCTATACACGCATTCAATATTTATTTAATGTTATATTAGTACCTCACATATTGTCGTTTCCAAGTATACATCATTAGAGTACACATAAATGAGAAAATACATATTACTGTACACACAAATTATTCTTATAAATATTTTACGAATAGGAATTCAGAATCAGTGGTTTAATTTTTAAACGTGATTCTTGACCTCTGAATAGCGTCAGTTGATGACATAAATGCTTATTAAAAGTGAGTTCATTCCGATAAAGAATAAAATAGTAATAATTTACTTTGGTAAAACGTATAAGGTTCATATGTTACTTTTCACACATTCTTCGTCGTAAACAGGAAAGTTAGTGAGTAGGAAGTACATAGTACAGAGCGAATAATCATATCGTCTTATCGAAAAATCGAGTTTTTTAAATTCATTTTCTTAAACTCTCTAAAACCCTTTCTCTTGATGATATTACCAGGGATTCTTGGCCATTGTCTTCTTTTTTTCAATTCCAACTTTTTTGTATTTGCGATAAACCACTCTTATCCATATTTTATTGCACGTTCCTAATAATGTTACATATCTTTCGAAATATTTATACCTCTCCTTTGACGCAATCCACCTTTGTCTAACTTGGAAATTTGTAAGTCAGTGTTCATCCTTTTCATGTAAACATATCGTTCACGTCCATAAAAGTCAAGTTGGACAAATTTCAGATTTTCCACAGATTTCCGAGTAGTTGAAAGAGTAGCCGAAACGATTTTCCTTGTCGTAGAAAATTTCCCAGAGCCAGATGTTCTCGTAGCGCGATTGTCTCGCGATGTCGTCTCGGTGCGATACTGCTGTCGTCATTCTGTGCTGCGTCCCATTACTAACGAGGCTAATTAGATAGCGCCCTGCCGCCGCTCGGAAGTAATCGCGGGGGCCTGAGAGTAATGGGCGACGCCGGTTGTACGCCTCGTCGCTGCCCTTAATGCAAGGACGACGCCACCTTCAGTTGATGGATCTCCTGCGCAGTTCCCCGATGAACTTGTTGCTCAGGATTTGCTGCCAGTCCAACCAATAATGGTGTGTGTTCAGTATGTATTAACATTAAATAATTATTTATTATTATGAAATGTTGTGGCATATAATGTTAAATAATTGTCTACAAAAATGTCATTCCGAAAAAGAATAAAATCGTAATAATTTACTTTGGTAAAACGTATAAGGTTCATATGTTACTTTTCACACATTCTTCGTCGTAAACAGGAAAGTTAGTAAGTAGGAAGGACATAGTACAGAGCGAATAATCATATCGTCTTATTAAAAAAATTTCAATTTAATTGTTAATGTAGACGTGAATATTGTCAATTACAATTTGACCCCTCTTAATCGGTCTCGGATCAACCGGTTCTCGGATTAACCGGTCTCGGAACAGTTTTTTTCTATCTTATAGTGTATAAGAGCTGGCAGATAGTGGTTCGAACATTGATTATTTCGCCTCTGCTGGAAAGTGAAACGGGGTGGCGCCATGATAGGTGCGCGATGTGTTTGTGTTGAAAGAACAGTGGAGAGGGAGGTTCGATTCCCTTCTTGCTTGCGAGTCTCTTTTTCTATAAATCAGTCTTCTCGTGTTCGTCAACGTATATACATACAGTACAATAAAATGAGTTACGATGGCGTCTCATTTTGCTTGTTTATTCACGATAACCTGATCAAATTGTAAGTTCTGTTTGAACGAAAATCGGTTTTTCACCGGAACCTCTTTAACCGGTCACGGTCTCGGTCCCAAGGCAGTCCGGTTAAGAGGGGTTCTACTGTATATACATTTCAATGAATTAACACATAATGAAAATCCGAACATAAAATTTTGACAAAAATAATTTGGAGTTCATACTTTAGAAAAATTGTTTTATTAACAAGCTATAGTAACGAAATTCTGCGTTTATTCTGATTTCTTTTGTAATAATAATAATAAATTTTTTATTGTCAAAAAAGCAGTACAAACTGCGTGTGACCANACTGCGTATGACCACGTGGAGGACAATAAACTAATTTACTCTCCGGAAGCAAGCAAGGGACCATCCCATCAATTCCGATCAAGGGCCCTAAGGCAGAGGCGGATTCAAAAATTTCAGCAAAAGTTCCTAGATAAGATAAAAGGTTAGCTGCGAGTTATAATACTAATAGAATGTCAATATGTTTGTAATTTAACGCAAAAAATTACATGTACAAGTTATTATAGAACTATAGATTATTCTGTTTTCTTTTGCTACATCTTTTTTTCTGTAGACAGTCAATTTGGTTGAGTGGTCTCGATTCACTTCGTTATAATGAGTTTGATTTGATTTTTTTCTTGGGCATTAATATTGGAGTGTGTTACTTCTTTCTTTGATGCATCTCATCACTTCATCGCTCCATAATAGATCGTCATCATTACGGCAGTATCATTCGTTCTAACGAATGCCAGAAACGAGATGAGATCCCTCAGTCGTCTCACATTGATGATAGTGGTCTGGTAAAACGAGTTCTCAACCGAACCTCGAGTCCTTCTGACGAAAGGTAGAGATATACACCATCAGAATGAATTCGATGTTCAAGAAGTAAATGAAACCAGCCACACAACGGATTTTAATTTCAGACGAAAGTAAACTTCGCGAAAAAATTATATGAAACATTCGAGTTTCGTTTCCTGCTTGTAACTTTTCGTAAATATAATCAAACCCATGACTCCCAATCAAATTATTAATGTTACATTTTGTGCATGTGTAATCGTAAACATTTTAATAGTTCATTTTCATTTGCTGTAATTACGAAACCTGTTTAATTATTCTGATTTTTAATGTTCAACCATTTAAGTTAGGGTGTAATACTGATTTCGAACTCAAGTAGTTGAATGAAATAATAACGGTAATTACGTATGAGAAAATTGTTGGTAAAATAAGCAATTATTATTTGCTGTTAATTTTCATTCACCATCTCGTGTTGCATTGGGTATATATGATATCGCTCGCTTACTAGTAATAACTCACCTTGTAACAATAATAATATTGATTGTCACGAGTTGGAAATTTCTTAATCACATAACTTATGTACATATTTCTTCCGTGTACCCTACACGTGGAGAAGATATGTGATGACTTTCATAACTTATTATTTCATTTTTTGAAATATGACTTAGAAATGTATCATCGCGTGTACTTCACGTTACTATCTAATAACAGAGTTTGGAAGCTGTTTTCTTTACTTCCGAGGGGACTTTTGAGAAATGTGCGCTTTTCGAGGTATCGGGTCTTCATAAACTCTCATACGTTGAATCTCAAGGAGTCTGAGTTTCGACCGCCAAAACAATTCGCCACAGTTCGAAGCCATCCTCGCACGTTTATATCAAAGAACTGCACTCAGGGGTGACACGTTTCGAAGTTACGCGCCAAAGTAATAATTTGTGTAACTTGATTCGATTATAATTACCTGTAAGCCTTTTATCATGGCGCGTTATATACTTTTGTTCGGAGGGAAGAAAATTCATTCATTTTAATTATGTCATGTTGAATGAAAATGGAAGACGGGGCCGAGATTCGAACTCAAGATACCACCTTAGCGCGCTGGTGCGCCATCATCTGCGCCACCCTGTTCCATTGACATTCAACATTCATTCTTTTGAGTATTTCTGGACCAATTGGATATTAGCGTGAAGAGGACCTCTGGATAATGGATAGAATAAGGGGTCAAAACACTGAGTTTGCCACTCAGAATTCATGTGGGCATCGTCACACTAACCTACATATGATTTTTAAAACATGATGATCCTAGTTCCTACAAGCACTACCGATACTTCGCAGATGCCAAATTTTTGTTCTTCGAAAATAAACGTTTCTGAAAGATTGAAAAATAGATTTGAATGATAATGGGAGAGGGGACCGGAATTCGAACCTGGGACGTCCAGCGGGTTCTGGGTTCGAATACCGGTCTCAACTCCATTCTCATTCAATGTAACATGATTACAAGTTACATCGTGGTGTGGTGAACCGAGTTTATGCGTGACGATAAAATAGTTTTTGTTTGTGTTCTTACATAACGTACAATGCATGATTTTTGCCCTCAGAGGGAGATACTTAGATTGAAAGATATTGTTCAAGAAAGCTACAGACCAAAAATTTAGAAAGACGCTGTTATAGTTACCAAGATGGAAGATTAAATTAAAAAGAAGCAGAGCAACGTACGGAAATGCTGTTTAGCAATCTGAACGCAGAATTTTCTGTACAACAAAAACGTTTGTATTCATGTTTTCAAAATTTTGAATTTTAAGACACCCGAAGTGGGGCACGAAGTTGGAATGAGCTGACCAGAAATAGGTTTCTATTCCTAATTCAAAATTAATCTCAAATTTGGTTTCGATGCATCAACTTATCGGACTAAAGTCTTAAAATACACCCGTACAACATTGGACATCATGGCCAAAATTTGATAATAGACTCCTGGTGGCAATTCGTAAAGACACGAATAGATCTCGAAATCTTTTTTTTTACCGATTACAATACTTTACTTATACATTCTGAATAAGTGGAAAGTAAAAGATTTATTTTCAAATTCTGAAAGGGACAGAGAAACTTCCGAAAGGTTTTTGTAGTATTACTTTTTCTTCCATTACAGAAGGAGATTAAAACACACACGTAGGTATAGTATGTTTCCGTAGCTCGGGCTAACACAAGATTGGCCACCCCTGTCGAAGCTCAGAGCTCCCCATAGAGCGCCGCATGCAATCAACATACTTCACGTGCGTGAGGAAAGAGTATGTGGGGTCCTAATGATGGATATTAAATCGCGCTTCAGCGTATCATAACCGATAGGGGCGCGTTGCACGTATTACCCAAATAGGATTCCGTAGCGTGTTATTTTCGTAATGAAATGAGCATTTTTACTTCATTCTTTAACCTCTAATTCTGGGTTTCATCCATTTATTTCTGACGAATTTTGAGTGTCTCGGGTAATTTCCTAATGCCGAAGTTAACGCTCCGTGGATGATGAACAACTAACAAATGAAGATGGAGCTACAGAGCGAGAAAGTGAGGTTAGGTGCAGAGTTATGAAAGATGAAACTTAACGGGACAGATTTTGGATGTTTTCAAGGTGAATATGGAAATTTGCCATTTTGGGTAAAACATAAACGAGAGATGCATAGTAAACTTTTTCTTTTTCCACCAGCACCAAGTTTCGGCAATGTTAGGGTCTGACGAATATACTAGAACGAGAGCTATCGATGAATTAAAAAAAGAATAATGGAGGCGGTACAACAAAAAGTTTTTATTTTAATTAAATATTGAATAATTAGGGAGAAAATAAATAAAATTTGTACAAAAATTATGGGTTGTTCTTTCATATTTAGAAAGTTATGCTTCGGAGCGTTTTGATTTTTAAACAATTCGGATGTCCCAGTCTTATGTATCATAAAAAAGCCTACATAGGTCAGTTTTGAGGTTGAAGAATCCTCTTGATAATAATGATTACATTACCACGATCATATCAGAGAAAAATTTCGTTTTCGATTAATGCTTCGGAATAATTTAGAAATACTCTTAAATGGAAAAAAGATCAAATATTGTTAGTAAAATCTCATTCATTTCACCGATAATGTTTCCTGTAATACTAACGAACTTAACGTCTATTAATTTAATTTGAAAGAAGTTTTTGGAGTAGAACAACTTTTATCAGCATTGAGTAGATTACTGAATAAAGTTTCATGAGGATTTAGTTTTCAATTTACAGTACTGTGTCCATCTTACAAGTGTCCAACTTACAATTTTCTCTCTCCTCTTACACTGAAATAAAAATATTCGTATCATTTAATTTCGTTGGTTTAAATTAGCTTCATAAAATTTCATATAATGAAATCGAAATATCTCTGAGCTGAATTAATGTACGGTTTTATTTGACGTAACGTTTAAATTTCGAGATGTATCGGAAAACCGATTGAGTCGGGTTTCAACAATTGTTCATAATTCAGTGTTCAAAAAACGGTCTTCACAGAAAATTTGGCGAAGAAGTAATTTTTTGCACCTGTAGGGTTTTGATGGTGCTGATCCTGTAGGGTTTCGAGGCTGATCCTATAGGGTTTCGAGAAAGTACGGAAAACATGAAAAAACAAAAAAGTTGGGTTTTTGGAGTTTTTTGTTTTTTATTTATTATATAAAAACTGTGCTCTTTTCGAAGAAAATATTTATTTGTAAAAATATATTAGACAAAATTTACTACAACTTTCACCCGTTTCTTTTCTCGGATGAAGTACAAGCCAGGTGGAGTGCGTTGAATTTATTCTCCAGTATTTTGGAAATTATTGACTGAAAGCTGTGCAAAAAATCTAAAGTTTTGCTCTAACATAAGTATTCTAAAATGCTGATTACGAGTTTTGACTTTTCTAATTCGAAAAATTTATGGAAATATGAAAAAACATCCTGTAGTTATTCTTTTGGTGTTTTATCTCAGGCGAATCCGTTAGAGCATGTAATCAGCTCCCTCAAAACCACACAGGAGATCATTACTTCTCCAAAACATTTTGCGATACACGTAATGACTGAAAAAAATGGAAAAAAATGTATCGAAGCATCTCACACAAAATCTCGCAATAGAAATGTCGATTTTTTTTTCAACTCTTATGATTTTTAAACACTATTCTCAGAATAATATATAGTTCGATAATAACTTGTACATGTAATTTTTAGCGTAAAATTACAAACATATTGACATTCTATTAGTATTATAACTCGCAGCTAACGTTTTATCTTATCTAGGAACTTGCAAAAAAAAAATCCGCCTCTGCCTTAGGGCCCTTGATCGGAATTGATGGGATGGTCCCTTGCTTGCTTCCGGACAGTAAATTAGTTTATTGTCCTCCACGTGATCATACGCAGTTTGTACTGTTTTTGACAATAAATTTATTATTATTTATTATGATTACGACTCGTTTCGGATTTTCCTTCTCTGTCTCGTAGAACCTACCAGATTTCGCTGCGTCACCTTCTCTTCGTAACAAGAGGTCCGAGGGCGAAGTTTTCGGCGATGAGCGTGGCTGATGGAGTGACAAAGTGATCGGAAACGCACGGGCGGCCAAGAACAGACGATTTTCCACTGGAGTGAACGAGCGCGTGTCTCTTTTCAATCAAGTGACTTCGTCAAGCGTTTTTCAGAGTTCGGATGTCTATCGCTTAGTAGCATCACGACAGCTGCTAAAACGTCTCAATATTCGTTTGTTTGTTTTTTAAGAAAAAAATGTTAAAGTAATTTTTTGAAATATTATTTCAATCCTAAGGGATGTGGCTAAGTTTATATTTGCAATTGATTATGCCAATTCAAAATAACAAAGCTGACTTTGCTAATATTGTTTTTTTTTACATTTTCGTAATTATTGGAAAACATATTTTTCGATATTGCAAATGATTTGATGATCAAATGCTTTTAATTTTTTTCTTTTGATTAATTATGTTACGTTGAATGAAAATGGGAGACCATTTTCATTCAACGTAACATAATTAATCTGTTACCTGGCGGTGAGGTTCACAGCAATCTAAGAGATTTCAATTTTTTCTTTTGGTTATAGATTTAGGAAAAAAGTAAAATATTACATCACTTTTCTCATTTATATTGTGAAACATAATTATTTTGGCCAAATTCTATAATAAATATAATTTGTCCTTTTTTATTAAATTATTTCACTAGAGTTTAATATGTGTATCAATTAAAAATTGGAAATAGTTTTTTGTAATAAATGTTAATATCTTCTGAATTTTTTTTTAAATCCACAAGAAAATGGTAATGGTGTTTAGATGAAAATTATAATTTCGTATTGCGTGAGTTTAAATATTTATTTTTAATTTGCTGAGGTGTGAAATGTTTATATCAGCACAAACAGAATTCTGTTCAAATATACGCACTATGCGTAATTATAACAAATAGATGCATTGATACAAGTTAAGTTTAAAAATCGTATAGTTTAAGTAAGCAGCATATTTAGTCATCGTCAATTTTTGAAAGAAAAAAAATTAAAGTAAAAAAAAAATTTTAGTTGTCAGAAATGGGGTTTAGGAGGTAAATGATGAGATATATGAAATGACCAAAACCAGGACTCGATTGCAGTCCACAGAAGGACCAACTATCATATTTCGTCTGAATTGTCGATATACTAGAATGTTCCTCTGAACATAGACGCAAAATTCTTGAAGCAGTGTGTTGTGAACCGAATTCCTAAAGATCAAGTGGAGCTAACGTGAAAGTCGCGACGCATTAATTTTCAATATTACTTTTACTACTGTAGTAAAACAAAAATCTGATGAGCAGAGAATATATACGGTGAGAGACTTCCAGGTATAACTCATGGCACATTCCTTGGCCCCATCGCTACGTCTTCTATGCCGTATAAGGTTGTCTCGGCGAGGAGCGAACCGTTTTCCGTCAACTCAATCTCCATCGAGAAACTTCACCCCAATTAGTGTCTCTCTGGAAGATAAACAGCTGCTGCAGAATGAACGCGTTTCTTGTTATGTTTATGAGGAGATATAGGCTTCTTAATTGAAACGTATTCTGTCGGCTCTCACTTTACGGGGCGGAGGCGCATGAAAAAAGAATCAAGTTCCGGCTTTGAAGTCTTAATTTTTGTGAATTACTGGTTTATACTCACTTAAGTATTGTCCATTCTGACTTGTTCATACTCATTACCCTTCCGGACCCGGGTTTTTCTCCGATTTTCCTTGGGGCAGAGTCGGATTTTCATAAAGGCTCTGTAGGCTCTTGCCCAAGGGCGGCGCCTATTGAAATACTAAAACTTGAATAAAGAGTTTTTTTTAATAGTTACGATTTATAATACTTTCCGAATAATCTATAGTTTATAATAATATATACTTGTCAAATAACTTTTTTGTGGTTTATTAAATAAGTAGTTTTCGGTATTCTGTTAATATAGCTAAATTTTTGTTCTTATCTTAAGAGTATGTTGAAATGTTAAAACAGGATCTGTCTTACGACCCTTGCTTGCTTCCCGAGAGTATATTAGGTTATTGTCCTCCACGGTATCATACGCAGTTTGTAACTTATTTTTGACAATAAATTTATTATTATCATATTAGTATATTGACTTTACCAAGTCCTACTCCTGTAATGAACGAGCAAACAAAATATGGAAATTATGAAGAAAAACCGGTTACGAATGGTAAAGTATTGAAGTATTATAATTGACGTAAAAATATACGAAAAGATATAATCGAGAGGGCAAATGATAAAAGAGAAGAGGAATGTGTATGATAAAGATTTTCATGCAAATTCGACCAGTTTCATAAATAAAGCAGTTAACTGCGTATGACAATAGACGAATTTACTCTCCGGAAGCAAGGGAACATCCCATCAATTCCGATCAAGGACACTAAGGCAGACGTGGATTTAGTATATCTAAAATAAGTTATCTAATTAATACGTAATGTTATCAATTTATTTTTCCCAAAATATATCGTGACAGTTATAACCAATTAACATTCGAGATTACAAAAAATACTGATATTAACGACACACTCGGCCGTATTCCTTAGACTTTCTAGACTCTTTATAAAATTTTTATACTTGAAGGACAATATTTATGCGAATATTATTATAGACAATCAATTTTTAATGTAATACTTTATTAGTATTCACTAATACATGACCAACGTTTCGATGCTAGTTTGGCATCATCTTCAGGACCGCTACAAATTGGTATTCAAAAGTAGAATTACAATGGAATTACAACATAAAAATTTAAGTACATAACAGTTACAAAATAAATAAATAATGAAATAGTTACAAAATATTTCACGATATGTGACATTAATAAGTATAAAAACAAAAGAAAAATTATTTATACAATTCTGAGTTATAAATTTTTTAAATATATATCACAACGTTGGCCATGTATTAGTGAATACTAATTAAGTATTACATTAAAAATTGATTCTCTATAATAATATTCGCATAGTTATTGTCCTTCAAGTATAAATATATCAAGACAATCAGTTTAGAATCAATATTATATCTTTATAAAATATGTTTACAATTGGTTGTGTATTAATAGTATGTTTCACTACGTAAACTAATTGTAAATATATTTTAAATAGGGTGGTCTATAAATAGAGGAAAGAAAGAGAACTTGTATAATAACGGTAGACGAAAATTCTGTATTTTTATGTTAAGTAATTTTTTCGTGGTTTTCTCGAGTATTGTAAAATTCATGCTTACAAAGAAACAACTTTTCTGTTGTTTTACAGAACTTTATTACTTTTTTATGTTGAGAATTAAATATTACGAATTATGTTAAAAAATAGTTTTATGTGCGTAGCGGTTGTGTTTTTTCGTAGATTAACGATAATTAACCCAATGGAATTTGTACTACAGTGACTTTGATTACCCTAACAATTCTGGCCCCAATTACGAGGGTGGACTGAAAAGTAATGCACAGATGCTTGTAGAACGCGAACAAAAACAGATAGCAAGATCGAGTAAAAAGTACATTATAGTACAATTCTTGTTTCAAAATAAAATATTCATTTTTCAACATAGTCGCCGTTACAGCAAACACATTTCTCCCAACGTGTAACAAGTTTTTTCATTCCGTCATTGAATAATTCTTCCGACTTTTCTCGAATCCTGTAACAAGGATTTGACAGCTGCCTTCACCTCATCGTCCGAGGTGTAATGATTACCCTTGAGGTCTGTCTTGAGTAGAGGGACAAATAAAAGTCGCAAGGTGCAAGACCGNGTCGCAAGATGCAAGATCGGGTGAATAAGGAGGGTGTGGAATCGGTTCGAACTTCAGGTTTCGCAGCGCGCGAGGTGTGTGGTCGAGCGTTGTCATGTTGCAAGATTATTGGCGCCAGGTTGCCTCTAACACGACAAACACAACGTGTTTTAGAGACTGTATGTACTGAGAAGAATTTACCGTTGTCCCTCGTTCCAGCGAATAGGTCACATAAACTCGGCGAGTATCCCAAAACACAGTCAAAAGAAGATTTTTTGCGGTTGGTTGTGTTTTGAACTTTTTCGCCGGAGGAGAAGACGGATGTCGATATTCAGCGATCTGTCTTTTCTCTTCTGGGTCGTAGTGATGAGCCCATGACTCGTCCCCGTCACAATATTCAAAGGAAAGTCGTCGCCTGCGTCACGGTAGGGTTGCTAAAGTTGCTCGCAACGTTCCTAATCCTATTTGTTTTCGTTTGTGAGACGGCGTGGTACCCATCCTGCACAGATTTTAGGGTATTGTTCAATAATGAAACCGACTCGTTCCTTGGAGATTCCAATACGGTTTGCAATACGCTTTTCAATGATTCGCCGGTCATTTTGATTCGTCGACGAATTTGTGATGTTTATCGTCTAGGGCATTGGTCACACGTCCGCTGCATTATCAAAAATAATGGGGTTTTCCAGGCTCGCAATCACGAAATTTTAGTACCCATCGACTTACAGTAGACCTATCAACATCATCGTCACCATAAACAGCCTTTAAACGACGATGAATCTCAGCAGGAGACACTTTTTCAGCAGTTTAAAATTCGATAACAGCACGCTGTTTTCACTGAATGAACGCCACAACTTGAAACCTGCGTATACGTATTGAGGGGGAATGTTACTTCCACATGCCACCTGGCGCGCTTCTGAAGGTCATTTCGTTCTCGATCTACAAGCATCTGTGCATTACTTTTTAGTCCACCCTCATAATTGGGGTCAGAATTGTTAGGGTAATCAAAGTCACTGTAGTACAAATTCCATTGGGTTAATTTTCGTTAATCCTTCTTAGTATGCAGTTAATGAGTTTTTGACTGAGAATTTATGAGTGGTGACTGAGGAATGAACAGGATCCATGCCTTCGCGTCACGGTGTTAGGATTCACCGAATGGTAGGGATTGCTGGGATGCCCCATTTCTGTCGTGGCATGACGTCTGTTTCGTTCTCTCTGTCGCCTGAAAGCATAGATCGCCACTGCGCAGATAGATGCCTCTTTCTACATCCTGTGACCGACCTTGAAACACTCCAGGGGGCGTTGCTCAATGCCGAAGTTGATGCTGTTCTTTTTTATGCTTCTGTCTTGTTTGGCATTTCATTTAGCGAAATATATTTTTCTGGAGGATTTATGGGAAAAAGTATAAATGAATGAGTAGGTTTCAATTTAGGTAAGCGATTCTGAGAAAATGCAA
>NNCF01126808.1:1229207-1249439 GCA_002313205.1 Laupala kohalensis | reverse complement strand
TTTTTTCAAACAATGATACGTATCATATATGTAATATGTTTTTATGTACATACATTTTATTTATGTTTTGTTCAGTACAGTAATATGAGTTGCAATGACATCTCATTTGCTCGTTTATTTATGATAACCTGTAGACTCTTTTTGAACGAAAATCCGTTTTTCACTGAAACCTCGGATTAACTGGTCAAACGGGTAACCGGTCTCGGTTCCGACCGGTTTAGAGGGGTTCTTCTGTATTCAGTAAATATATTAGAGTCTCTATTCTTTTTGAAAGGGAACAAAATCATATTTCACCTCCTCATTTGCATCACTGACTATTTACATTTACTTCCATATTTCTAGCCAAATGTCATACATCAGTTTATTTTTATTTTTTGATATCTCAATGTTTTGGTCCTCTTTTTTTTATTTTCGAATTGTCCGTACAATCTATGAGGAAAGTCGTGTGGAAAATAAAGAAATCAATGATCTGAATGATGATCCCCTGACGATTCCCACTCCCCCATTGTTATTTTAGTGCCTCCCGTAAAAAACCCATGACGTGCATATATTCTGGCAACGACTCATAATCACTTGCATTACTGTCAGAACCCTATTATCATTTCCACGAAATCGTTCCAATTTATCGTGTTTCGGGTAGAATTCTAATTGTTCTCCGCATCACGAAGCTCCTTTTTCCTTAAATTGTCTAAAAGTGTTCTCCATGATTACGTTAACAGTAGACTACAATCATAACCAACAAATTTCAACAGAAAACGGTGAAACAGTTACTGTTGCGGAATAAATGACCTAATAAAAGGAATGAACCAATAAAATTATCTGCGATATGTATTTAAATTACATTGCGTTAAAACAAAATAAAAATATTATTTAATATAATTTGGGGTGTATTTTGAATTTTTGGGGTAACTTTAAGTTTCTTCTATTTCTCTTGAGTCTCCTATTTAACACGTTCGTTTAACAATTCACAATTTCATTCCTTTATATCATTGACAACAACAAATTTACTGTCAAAAAGTAGTACAAACTGCGTAGAACTACTAGAGGGGGTGGTTAAACTCTTATCATGAATAACGATCAATGGTGTAAAATTAGAGNAATATTAAAAATACGTACTGTTATCAAATTATTATTCCCATAATAAACTGTAAGAGTAAAGAATTACTCAAATTCGAGATTGATAACAAGAATAGTGTTAATGACACTCCCACCCCTAGACCGTAGCCTTGTGGAAAACCGGAGATAACCCCGGATGGAAAAAAGGATGATGTAGAAAATGTGGGTTGGGGATTTTTGACATGAACAATACCTTTCCCTTAGTACATTGACAGTATGAAAAAATTGTAGACCAGGTCAGTGGAAAAATTTCGGAGCTGAGATATCTCACCCAAGAAACAGCTCGTGATTCATGGAAAAACTTGTAAACCAGTTCATATCTCCTACCGAGTTATCCCACAGCTGAGTTGTCTCACAGTACAAACCGTAACAGAGTTGTACTATCTCGCACTGTCCTTGGTAGCGTACACTTAAATAATTAAGATAATTATTACCCTGGAGATGATACTGTATAAGGATCTCGTGTCCTCGTTCACAGACATTCTGTCTCAAAGCAACTTCACGACGTGCGCGTGGTTAGTGATTCTTTAGCGCAGGAGTCGTGTTTTGCACAGATAAGACGCCGTCGGCAGTTTCTAAGACGACGGCTGTGATTGAGGGGTGATCTTCAAGTGAAAGAGATTGAGAACCGAGATTTCTTCTAGCGCAGCGTGTGGCTGAAACAGCCTGGAAGACGGACAAGAACTCTGTTTTTCTCCTTTTCCCACCCTGCCCAGTAGGTTGCGTGTTTGTGGAGCTATCACAAGCAGTGCTTTTATTGCTGAATTTCAACGCGAGAGGTTTACTCGTATAGGAATCCTAGATAATTCTGATGTGTACGTATGGTACACTCTTTGGTTCCTGTATGTTAAAACATTCTATAGAATTCACAATTTTTTTTAGAATTTGAAAGGTAAAATATTATGAAAAAATGTGTGATCCATAAAATGCGTTCCCCAAACAGGGCAATTTTTGACTCCCCTCTCTTGTAACATGTCGTCACAGAGACGAGACTCCCTCCTCAGGGAACACATTGCAATGTTTTATTTATTTTGTTGAAATATTATTTTATAATTATATTTGATAATTGAAATTTTGTAATATTATGATAGTCTATGAACGTAAACATATTTGTGACCCCTATAATTTATCGTACATCAACGTAACGCGCGATGGAACACCATCCCGTCTGGAAGCGAGCATATTTTATGGATGACCTCAAATAGTCGTGCCTTTATTGGTTCAAGAGTTTTCTTTTTAAACATCACATTATATCTGGGTGCACTGTGACATAGTTGTTTTTTTCTTGAAATTTTGGAAATTATTTTTCAAGGTCCGGCACTGTAACATTTTTTGGTTGTTTAACCTTTAAGTAAAGAAATATTATAAAGTCTGAATTATGACATAAGTTTTAAATACGCATATATAATGTATAATTCTATACAAATGTTGTGATATAGGATTTTTAGCGTATTAAAAAAAAATCTTATGATGGCCGCCATCTTTAATCTCACCATCTAATTGAGACTTAAAAAATCAGTTAACGTACATTAATTTCTTGGAGGAACACCTTTTGTGAGGTAGAACTAAAAAAACCGCTTCAGATCATGCCGCAAAGCTACGTAACTTGACGTCGGATAGTGGAAACAAAGATCCTAAAGTGCCAGAAATCCCCACATTAGGATACATAATTCTTGAAACTCTAATCGTAAATCACAGCAACCCATCGGTATCCGCCCCGAAACACAAAAATCCAGGCGGATTGTATAAAATATTACCAGGTGCCTAGGGGGGGTTCACGCTGTGTGGGTCGGCCGTTGGCGTTGTAAGGCTTCGAGGGAGGGTTGTTAAACAACGCCTTCGGAAGGGATTGGAAATGGAGGTAGCTTTGAAGAGAATCGCTGAATGGGGAGGTTTAAAAACAATCCCGCTTGTACTTCACTGTTTTCGGTGGGCTATCACTCTATGGTGGATTAAGACGAATAGAATTGTTTTTTTCGCGAAAATAGTTTGGTATGAAATAAAATAGCGAAAAATTGTCCCTTCCATTTGATAATCCAATACCTCTATTCAGTTCTTCAATACCAAACTGTCGACCCGCTCTCTCTTTTCGTTTCATTTATTTATCACCATGGTTTCCTTGCCGTCAACAATTGTTATTACAAGGATCCAATTTTATTCATCTGAATTTTGTTGTCCTTTATTTAATCCGAAAATATAGTAGTCCCTATCTGTATTACAAATTGATGAATGATATCAAATTTATTTTTACTGTTTAATAAACGTTCCCTATCTGTTAAATTTGACGTGTCTTTTTTCGTGTAACTTTTTAAGAATTCTGCTCTCTCCGCTACGTATCCCATAGAATATGAGCAGCAATTTCCTCGCCTTTTTGGCATACACAAGTTTCATTATCAATTTTTCTTCTGCATTTAACAGAGGGTTCTACTCCCGTTCCGATCCAATGCTTGCTACGGAATTGTATGAGATAAAGTTTTTACACTTAAACGTGGCGTTGTTGAAACTGAAAATATTCAACAACTCAGAGAAGATATTCAAGATGCAACATTTTGGGAGAATGTTGTTCATTAAATGTCGAGTCTCAAGAAAGAATGTTGTCAAAATTTCATTTTTAAAGAGGTGAAATAGGATTTTTCGAATTTTCGCATTATCTCTAGAACATTTTTTTAAATTTATTTGTGCAATATCTTTTGGTGAGGCTCGGGTCTTGAGGTCTGCTTCCACCTAACCGTTGGATTTGGGTGATGGAATTGGTAGAGATGTTGGGTTGCCGGGGAACTTATACCGAACCGACATTTGTCTAGAGTAGGTGAGGGAAACCCCAGCTGAAAACCTCATCTAGTTCAGCCGAACAAGGTTTGAACCCACGTTCTATCGTGGAAGCGAAGGTGCTACCACATTCGAGGTATCTCGGCTTTTGTTTGTTAACTACTTTTTTGTGTAACCTTCATTAAAATGAAAGGCGAAATGAAATGACTGACGAACTGGCAAAGTTGGGATCTAAGGGACACTGTGTTGGCCCGGAGCCCTTCTTTGGAATATCTCCACGAAAGGTGAGGCTGGAGGTTGTCAATTGGATACACCAGCAACACCTCACCATCTGGGAGTCACAGAATATAGCTGGGAAGGCCCGCGAGTTAATTGCTGAACGAAGCCAAGAATATAAGAAGGTCCTACTAAACTTAGGTAGAAGTCGTATAAGGAAAGTAGTAGGTTAACTAACTGGTCACAATACCCTACGGACACATTTACACGTCATGGGGATGAGTCAGGATCCAATGTGTAGGAGATGCGACATGGAGGAGGAGACCTTTGCCCAGGTACTCTGTGCGAATCTCTTGCCCAAACCAGATACCGTTACCTAGGTTCGTATTTCCCGAACCTAGAGGATATCAGGAAGGTTAAAATCCAATCTTTGGTGTCCTTTAGTGAGGCCCTGGGGTTGGAATTCTGTATTAAGGGGTACAAAGGACCTTTTAGACTTACGTGCGGGGCTTCTCTAGCAGGGCCCACGTATACTCTAATATAATCTAATGAAATGGTGAAACATTAATATAACAAAAACTCTCGTGAAAAGCCAGGATGAATTTCTAGTCTGAGTGTATGGTAAAATCTCATTCCTATTCTATCTACAAGTAGTATTGATACCTACCAGAAACTTATGAGAGGATATTGATCTTCATGAGTCGTTCGCAATATTAAATTTAATTTTTTAAACATTTTTATTAGTTCTCTCTACAGATCCTGTACCTTATTCATAATACCAGATGTTTATCGCCATATAAAGGCGTTACATCTTTCTTAAATATCTCTATCAAAAATTTCTTCTTCATCTTACTATTCTATTTTTAATTCTTTCCTTTCCTCGCTTCTACTATAGTTTCCTGCTTCTTTCATTCCCTCATTGTTCCAATTTCTGTTAAAAATCTTGAGATAATGTCGAATATTCCTTTTGCGTCAATCCATGTGTCCCTTCGTTGAAAGTCATTAACCCATATGTCTTAAGCCAAGAGATATTACATTTAATTTCTTTGTAGTGTACAAGTGGGATTTCGTGTAACGAGTGTGATGATCATAGAATGTATCGCTACGGAGAACAAGACGTAACGATGCAGACAGAGGGTACCTTGGAAGGGGTACGAGGTTAGGGGTGGAACGAAGCCTCTTGGGCGTTGATTTATGACCCTCTGCCTCCCATCTCTTTTTAACCTCCGCTGAAACACTGATCTCTTGCACCTCGACATAGTAAAGGGACGCCGAACCGTTTCATAATGACGCCCACCGCATGAGATCGGATGAGTCTGATTTATTAGTGGAAGAAGATGCAAGGTGTTGACGCCCTCATTTAAATTTGAATGAAAGTGACGAGGAGGGTGGGGGTGATTCACGGGTGTGGCTTAAGAAGGGTTGGAATATGGAGATTGGAGGAGGTGGATGGAATCCATTGAAAGGACTCATTTTCTCCCACGTAATTGCTTGGTTTATGAATGAAAACTGAGGTTGAATGAAGAGTGAAACCAATGTCCGTTCTTATGTACTAGTCGATTCGGTGCTGGAATGTAATTACTGGAATTTATTTGATGGTATTTAAGGATAAAGAAAAGGTGATAATTTCTTTGTACCTGTGGTTGCTTTAATGAATTTTTAATTTCAATTTAAAGGTGAAAGTGAATTATAAATACTAGTTCGAATTTTCTTAGACTCAAATTTATACTCGAGTTAAGCGAGTGAACATCCCTTTAGTTTATCATCAATAATATTTCAAATAAAAATCCCAATTCTTGATGAAAATGGAAAATTAAATATCAGTATATTGCAAAAGGATTAATAATAATCACCTACACGAATAGCAATTTTCTCTGGTTTTCTCAAAAAACGTTTTTTAATTTTTATTAATTGGGATACCGGCAATCATCACTTTAATCTACGATCTAGTTATGAAGGGTGTTTAAATGTCAGCCTTGTTTTTATATCATTATAGAATGTAGTAATAGCCTGAATTGAATCCTATATACGTAGCAGCTCATGATGAACCTTGTGGTACTCCAATAGTTTCAAACATTCTATGGAATCCCGGAATTAAATAGGTGAGACATAACTATTATAACAATAACCATCAGTTTAAAGGAATTTTTAGTTTTTTTAGATTTGAATTGGGAGAAAGAAATATTTAAATATTTTTTTCTTGATTACAAAATTTTTGTTTCTTAAATTAAGTTTCTTCGGTTATTTTAAGATCAACTCTATTACTGTCATAAGACTATATGGTTTCTTCGAATCCTAGAAGTCGGTGGAAGATTTATGGAGTTTAGGTTGACGTCACTGCAAGGGCGGGGGAAGTGTCTACGTGCCTCGCGCCGCGCCCCGTTCGTAGACCGTGTGGTCTCCGCCCCCTCGAGGAACAAGTGTATGGCGAGGGGTTTCAACGGAGTGGGGGAATGGATGTGGGGATCAGGGCAAGTGGACAGGCGGCATACAGGTCATGGTCTCTCTCACATATCTGGTGGCTGGAAGTCAAGCGATGTAAATGCGTAACGTTTGAGATATTGGGGCACCCTGTTCAGAAAGGTTACGATTTAAAATAGGTCCAATTATTGACTCCAATTTTTTATGTGTGTTAATTGTTATGCAAAACTTAATTCAAAATAATATGATAAAAATATTTTAATGCGTGTGGATGAAAACAAATCTTACTTAATATACGACAATAATTGTGAGTATATCCGCTATCTCGTAAACTTATGGTGGAATTTTGCAGAGACATTATATATAAAGATTTTTTAATATCAGGAATCGAATCTGTGCACGAAAGACTGAATAATAAAAATAAATGAAAATATAATAATCATATTAAGTATTTATTCATCAAAAATTTACTTGAAAATATTTTTATATTGACTAAATATGACGTTGTTCAGTCCCATGGTATAATAAGTTAAAAAATAAAATATATAACAATAATTTTTTGTTATATTTTGAGTGTAAAATTCATTATATTTGCAAATTAAATTAACCTATCAAAATATTTATGAAAAAATTGTCTATAAATACATTTATTAAAAATTTACAAATTGTTTTATAATGAATAAATCCGAGCGTAGCTCAGTCATCAGATATTATAAAATTATACGAGTATGACAAAAATTAATGAAAATTCTGTTTACAAACTTATTTTACTACCGACGAAACATTAATGAGTATTTTTTTAAAATATCTATTAAATACAAATTTTTGTTGTATATATGAGTTACAATGTGCTGTGTTTCCCAGAGTGCTTTGCACTTAATGTTTGAATACTACGAACAATATCGATGGAGTACAATATGAAATCCGGTATAGAAAAACTCTATATTTGAGGTTGTCGTCTCTTTGTGTAATTAGCGTCAGTATTTCCCTCTGAGCAATTTTCTACGATACATTGAAAATTAAATTATTTTATTCTATGATTGAGTAATGAGGTGCCTTAAAAAACTTGGATTTTTTTAACTTTTTTGAAATTTTCCCTGGCAATTCTTATATTTTTACCTTTAATATACGTCCTTTGGTTTAAAAAATTAATTTTTTGTTCGTAGGCTGAGGTGCTACTATCACTTAATATTCCTCTCCTCTTCCAACCGTAAAAGTAACCAACCACATATGATCAATGTGCGTTTTATGAAAATTGAACCCTTATATTTATAGACCGTTTCTATGTGATGTCACTCATAAAACAGCAACCTACCCTCCATTGAAAGTATTCCATTTACAGCTCCCCCTTACCTTTATGTTTCCCATTTGAATTGAATTCATCGACATATAAAGCCAAATACTTTACTTATTTTCCAGTGGGTCATATAAATTACCCGATTGATTCGAGTGTAGCAATTCCACCCCTGTAAAAATCACCCTAGTGCTGGTTTACTAGCAAGGGGGGCTCTCAATTCCTCTTGGGGGTACCCTTCGCGGTTGTGAGGATGCGATAAACGGGATTGGTGGGGGTGAGATGGTAACGATAAATGCGGGGATGGAGAAAGGAAGAAGGAGAAAGAAATAACGGACGTCGCGTTGAACTTTGACGGGGAACTTTGGCAATAACCTAAAACTTGAAAATACTTGTAGTTTAGGTGCAGATCAACTTGTCGCGTGTGTAGTAGGTGGTGATTTGTTGGTGTTGGGATTAGTGATAAAATTTGCGAATGTAAGTGATGGGAATAGGAATGATTTTGGTGGGTGGTGATTTATGACGGTACTGGAGTACGTGGTACTGATGGTGAGAGCGCAAGAGGTAGTGATTGTTGGTGATTGTGACAAAATTGATTGTGGTGATGCTTGAAGACAAATGTCCGTGATGGAAAAAAATCGGCTTGAAAGGGAGAATATATTGTGGATATATTCTTTATGTAAAATTTAGAGAAACGGGTTACAAATGGTTCAATCTAAAGCCAGCATCAATACAATTTTGAACTGGACATGGAAATTTAAAGAAGATAAGATGCGTGTATTTGGTGCAGTTGAAGACACGGAATAAAACATTTTAAGGGGCTTTGTGCTGAACGGAAATGTACGGGTAAATTTTTATAAGAATACAGAAAATATGCGTTAATTTGATAGACCAGGACAAACAGCATTCAGATTTGAAATCTTTAATGTGTATCTGCAGGAGCTCGCTGTGATACGCGATGCAATATAACTATAGAAAGCATATATGTTAATCTTGAAATAACATTGTAACAGACAGGTACAATCTAAGATCTAAAGAAGTGAAACATTTATGTTCGTGGAGACTCGGAGATGTCACAATGACGACCACGATGATGTTGTGGCACTGGTGATGTGGGGAATGGTTCTTGTAGTGATGTTGCATGCCCGTATGACGAAAGTGTTGGTGTTATCTCTGGGAACGGAAGTGGTGAGCTTGATAGTGACAGTGACAAAGTTGCTGGCGAAGATAATAGGAATATTGGTGGTGACTTGGTGATCTCGCAACGATGGCTCTGGTGATACACGAATTGAACGGTGACATGGTGAATGGGGATTGCATGTTTACGTTAAAGTGACGAGTGTTGGTGGTGTCAGTGGTGAAGCCGGTGGTGGGTGACATTGGCACCAGTGATGTATGAATTAGATGATACTATATTGAATGTTGATGAGTTTGTTGATCTCGAAGTGTTGGTGATGATTGTGGTGACGTCGGTGGCGGGTGAATGCGTGATTCTGAGGTGGCGCGGCCGCTGGTGGTTCCGTCACAGCATTGAAATGTGAGAAGGGAGCAGATGTCATTACCATGAGGCTGAGGCCAGACCCTTCCTGTTGCCCTTCAAGGGCCGCAGTGGAAACGCATCGCGCTGGAGGGGGTGGGAATGCCATAGATAGGGGGATTGCGATATGCAGAAAACAGTGCTTGGGTTCACTACACACATCCCTTTTTTCTGTTCTGGTTGGAGAGTGATTAGTCTGCCGGCTGATTAATTGGCCGTAGCTTCCAATTCACGAAATTAAAATGTACAGTTGCATTTACTGAATAAATTCTTGGAGTTTTGGATCGCTCCCCAGTATATCATTTACATTTTTAAGAGCATAAACTATATCGAATGAAACAGTTTTTTAGTACAGAAGTAATTTAAACATTTCGGAGCGACTGGACTTCTCTCGAAATTTTTTGATTGTTGTAATGAAAAATCGATATTTAAAAATATGTTAATTTATCACTTTTAATTGACGTATTACATGAACTATACAATATAACAAATTTAATTTATTATAAGTTTAAAGTTTCTTATTAAACTTTAAGTTATTATAACTTTAAAGTCAATCTATTTATGACGTGAAGTATGATACCCGTCTGTAATAAATTTTGTGGCTACACACCTGATTATATTTTAAACCAGAAAAGTTAGGTTAGATCAGGAAACTTAACTCTCGTTGTATTGCACCTCGTCTTGTGCATAAAGTACTCGAGAAAAACGAAATGTAAAACTCATTTTATGGATTTACTTGTCCCTTGCGCGTTTGTTATGGCGGTAATCGAGTATTATGATTCTTCGTGATAACAGTCAATAAAGTTGTCGCTAAATTTGTCTCGTGGATTCGTTGTGTAGTGTGATAGTACAGTTACGATGTGCTGCGAANTATAAGAGACAGCTTCAAGACCGCTCAAATATATATATATTTTTTTGCATTGACGTAAATCAAAATTAGCTTTAGAGAAGTAGTTTAGGAGAAACTAAAGCTTTTATGTATTGTATTATTTATTTAGTTCCTTTGGGTCATGTTGTTCCATCGAACCGCATGTATATATGAAGGAATTGATGAGAGTTCTTGATTTGAAAGGAAGGTACCAGTCAGGCAATAGGTTAGAAGAGGTTGAAGGAAACTGCAATAAGACCGATCGAATGCTGAATCGTACATGCTTCGAGTGTGGGCAGAGTAAATTCACTTTCGTTACACTTCTTAACTCAAATATCTTCATTTATTACGTATCACTGATAAATTTGTAATATGAAAGTTTAGAAGTGTGTGGGTTTTACCAAGAAATACCGTTTGTGAATTTTACGACGCCTACGCGGCAAATGAAGTGTTGGTTTTAAGATCTCGTACAATTTCCGTAACAAATGGTGTACGCCGCCATTCAGAGGGAAGGGAATATGCCAGAAGGAGTAGATGATTGATGGAGCGATGAAATGAGGAATTTATTCATTCCTTATTCGGCAGTGAATCGAAACCCCTTCAGATGTTTCCTCGTCTGAGTCAATAGAGAGGGTGTGAGCCATGGAACTCAAATGAGTTATCAATTGGTCATGACGAATCGTGACCAATGGAGTATGTATCAACATAACGGATCTTCAGTCATGCTTTCAAGACACTCTCCATGATTCATTATACAGTTCAATGAAAGAAGTACGTAAACGCGTTGTAGGTGGAGATAGAATATGAAGGAATTCCAGTCAAATCCATCTGGACCTGCCCTACAGTTGCAAGGAAAGAGTGGAAGTAAAAAGTTGATAACGAATTTAGTACCATCAGCGGTGGTTTAGTGGGAGCGTCTGCGCCTCCACGTTATCGCTGAGTGGAAGAGCAAGGGTTCAAAGCCCGTTCGGCCGAACAAGGTGAGGTTTTCAGCTGGGGTTTCTCTCACCTACTCCAGACAAATATCGGTTCCGTATCATAAATCCCCGAGAAAACATCATCTATCCTTCCAGTATCCAAGTCACAATTAAGTGGATGAGTAGACCTCATGGCTTGTACCTCGCCATAGGTTATTAAATAAATAAATAAGTCAAGCAGTTTTACGTGCAATATCTACTAGCGTGTCTCTGAACACTTTGCTCGGATTTCTTATAAAAAAACTATATTTCTTTTAAAATATTTTCTTTCGGACATTGTTGACAGTTAAGTTCGGTATCAAGTATTCTTGGAGTTACAAAAGTGCCACTACTGTGGTTAGAGGTACAGACGTGGAAGGTGTGGATGAAATCGAAGAGAAGATTGAGCGATTTAGATGCAGAGCAGGACAGCGAGATGATTGAACTGCAAGATGAGTCCACATTATTCAGATGCTTGAGGCAAAGCAGAGATGGTCGGTGGGTGAAGATTCCTTTCTACGGGTGAAATGAAATGGAGCGGACTGAATCGATTTTGAAGATGGGTAGTGTTGGAATGTTTGGAGACTAACGCGCTAATGGTTTCACTGGTTGTGAATTAATTGTCACTAAAATAAAAGTTTGGTTTTGTGTGTATCTCATGTAAAATTCCATTTTTTCGATCACCTTTCAAAAACAATAAAATAAAAAACAATGGAGGGTTGGATAAATTTCATCACAGTGGACGAACGTTTTGAGTAACTGTATCTCTGTGTTCAACATTAAATTAAAACTTTTACTGACTATGGAGTTTCATTTGTCACCAATCTGTCTCAGTAGGATAGTTTAAGTTTTTATCATTTAATTCCTAAGAAAGTCCAAAAATGATCAGGGTTATAAAATATAGATCCAAAGCACTACAATATTTATTATATTTTTTATTATTATTTGCAAGTGAAATGTGGAATTGCAAATAAAATATTACTGTTCACTTGAATCATAATAACCTTTCAGTCGTAATTAATGTTCGATTTAAATTAAAGGTCATATGTTGATACATTATTTATTCCTCATTGTTAAGTGTTTTAAGTTCTATAGATTTATTAGAAAGGTTATATTCATAGTACTTAAAATGATTGTGGAATGGCTTCATTTAGTAAGTCTTCCTTAAGATTGAAAAAAGAAGAAAAAGAAACACACAAACAAAAACGAACAACTAAAAAATGGCGTTGGAAGTTTCACATACCTTCGTGGAAACATTTCCTCTTTTTTTAAAATAAAAGACTGAAGAAAATAACGTGTTGTATTGTGAAGGGAACACGAGTCGACTCGCGTCAGCTACAAGCGCTCTCTCTGCGCAATTCCCGGCTATATGGAGGTCAGAGGCGTCTGCTAAGTTAACGGACCGGAGCCACTGCCTCCTAGATGCTCCGTACTGACCCTTCTTTTGCGAATTCGGTGAAAGGTAGTCGTGTCAAAAAACGTGTATGGCACAGAATGAGTTTACGAAATGCAAAGTAATAAAAAAAGTAGAGTTGACATGCAGAGACGAATATTGCAATGACAGTGGACGTGATAGAAGACGGATACGAGGAATCTAAATGCAAAAGAAACCTTCCAATGACACTATTGAAGGCAAGGTGGCCAAAGGTCAATGGTCAATACACATAAAAGATCCCCTGATTCATAGCACAAACAACACCCGTATTAATATAAGAGGACAACTATGCAGTGGCTACATCTTTGGCGAACTGCAGTGAATGAGTGTGTCGTAGTGACGTATTCTCTAAAACGGAAGCAAAATAAAGTATCAATGAATATTGTCTACCATCTCCTATCCACTGTTTTCCAGGTTGTATTGGATATTATATCGTAGAAAGATGTTACGTCTGAATAATTTTTAAAATCTTTGTGTAGAAAAAGAATAGAAGTGTCTCGACTTCTGGAATGAAGACAACTATCTGTGCATCCTCAAGGAACCACAGTTATTGAACCACCACACGAAATTATTCATTAGACAAACCCCAATATGTTAGCAGATTCCAAACCTAGGCAGAAATAATCTCGTCAGACTGGTCTTTCGAGGCATCTATAAATATTATTAAAAAAAAGATAGAAACCTAGTTTATTCATTTTTAACGAGATGAATCAAATGATTATTGACTTTTTATTACAAAACTCCCTGCTAGTGACCTAACCGACATTGTGATTGAGGCCCCGCACGTTCTAGATCAAGAATACGGCTCTTTTTCTTGTCCGCAGAGTCGTGAACTTCGCCGACATGCTCCAATCAAAGAAGATCCTGTTTCTTTTGCATGGACCAGAAGAGAACTCCTCTCTAGCATATACTTCCATGACATTGCTCTGGAAATTGAATATTCAAAGAAATGGAAGTTTTCAAAATGTCGTCGAACACGTCCATAGTAATTTAACGCTAATTGAAATAATTTCCTGTTTCCAACACCATCTTGGGAGAGTAGCATCCCAGAAAAAAACTGGTCGGGTTGCATAATAAATGGCTTGGGTGAGAAGATGTTATACATTAGTTGAGTTTGTATGCTCAGCTAGGGACAAAGTGAAGGTTGGACAGATTTCAATGCGTAAGTCGGGGTCAAGATACGATGTACCTATAAAGTGCACCACTGGATCTTAAATAACAATTCTGATCAATCTTCCCAGTTATTCTTTAGATTACTGGTATTTCCATTAGACATGATGGTTTTGCATATGAAGTACGTATTAGATGATAAATTTTAATTTGTACGCTTGTGGATATGTTTCAAGTGTATTACTTACCCTCCATGATACTATGATTAGGTAATGGTGGTGTATTCGGCTTTAACTTGAAAGTGTTGTCGATACCTAAAAAATATTTATTTTGCCAAAGCGGCTTTCGACAATTTATGTTGTCAACTTTGCTGGCTTTCTCATCTCTGGAGTGTGTGTGGAATGACATAATCGATAGATCTTTGGTAAAATAAGTAATTTGTCGGTGTTGACACTAACTTTCACCTTAATTTTCCATGAAGTTACTTCTCTTTCCCACATTAACCTCTATAATTGTACAATAATACTTATTTTTAATGCTTGCCACAACATTATTAACAGTGAAATCAACATTGAGTTTCATAAGAATGTTAGTACAAATTCTTGTCCAATGCTTTGATACCCATATTTTCTCCATATTAACCCTGATCAAGTAAAGTCTTTACAGTATTTCGTTCTACAATCTTCTTCTCGATTGTGTTTGAATTATTCTTTTGTTGCACAACCATTTCAAACCCAGACAGCGCATAACTTCTTCTTCTTCAAAGAAGTATTCATCATCTTCTGTTTCTCTCGCTTTATCAGATTTCCGATTCCAGAACTTCTGCGTATAATAATAATAATAATAATATTTCCCCCCCCCTCAGAGCCTAATTCCACTGACAACAGGGATAGGTGAATGTTTCCCAGCCAGCTGACTGAGAAGTGCAATAATAATAATAATAATAATAATAATAATAAATTTATTGTCAAAAAACTGAACAAACTGCGTATGACCACGTGGAGGACAATAAACTAATTTACACTCCGGAAGCAAGCAAGGGACCATCCCATCAATTCCGATCAAGGGCCCTAAGGCAGAGGCAGATTCAAAAATTTCAGTAAAAATTCCTAGATAAGATAAAAAATTAGCTGCGAGTTGTAATACTAATAAAGTGTCAATATGTTTGTAATTTAACGCAAAATATTTACATGTACAAATTATTATCGAACTATAGATTATTCTGAGTATAGTGTTTAAAAATCATAAGAGTTGAAAAAACACTAAATTCACGATTTATTGTTACAATAAACATGCCCCTAGACAAAGCCTAGAGAACCTGTATAAGAAATCCGCTTCTACCCGAAGGAAAACCGGAGCAAAACCCGGGCCAGGATGGGGCTACAGAATTAATGTACACAACCGTGCCAAAGTTGAGTACACATAAAACTTAATTAATATGAATCATAAGACAAAACAATCATGGGAGGAAATAGTTTTTGAAATTGTTATAAGTTATTTAAAAAGTACTATAGCAATGGCGTGATAAAGTACAAGACGAATTTAACTATTATTAAAATCAATAAATTGAAAGGCATGTTTTATGACGTAGATGAGAGGTTCATTGTGCTTCATTACTCTTCCACCTAATCACATGGTGAGGGTGAAAAAGGAGAGATAATGGGTTGACGGGGAATGAAAAACACTGAACCGACTTTGATCCAGAGTCTTTTGAGAGAATTTCCATCTAAAAACCTCACCCAGTTCGATCTAGCGTTCATACGCTCACTAGTGGAAATGAGTTAGAGCGAAGACACTACGCCACGGCTGTCAATTAGTTCATTTAAAATTGGATTCTTATCAGCAGACAGGTGCCTAGTGCCAAAATTTGAGAAATTGAGATATCGCACTAGAAATGTGCAGACGACCGTAGTGAATTACATATCTTCAGGGCAAAGTCCATAGAAGAGTTCATAAGATCATCACAAAATGCCGGCAGTGCTAAGTCCGTGGTCAATTTCATGAGAGAAGTGCCATTCATTTCTTTTGCACTCAATGGATTTGACATTCTACTAGTATTATAACTCGCAGCTAACTTTTTATCTTATCTAGGAACTTATACTAAATTTTTTTTTGAATCCGCCTCTGCCTTAGGGCCCTTGATCGGAATTGATGGGATGGTCTCTTGCTTGCTTCCGGAGTGTAAATTAGTTTATTGTCCTCCACGTGGTCATACGCAGTTTGTACTGTTTTTTGACAATAAATTTATTATTATTATTATTATTATTATTATTATTATTATTATTAAAGAAGTGAAAGGAGTGAAGCAACTAATAACACTGTGAACTTGGGAAGTTAGAGGTGAAAGAATCGTATAGAGAACTTGATCCTAGTCGTATAATCTGGTATTGAAGAAAGGGACGCGTGTCAAAGTTAAACAGAGTACAATGTTCCAAGTTGTCTCATTAGTTGGTCAATTATGGATGAAAGTTAGAAAGATCTGTAGGTTTTGATTCCTTATTTACCTACGAAAGAGTATAAAGAACATTACACGTTGATCTTTAAAGAATAAGCGGCGTATATCTCTATGAAAATTAGATTGGACTTGACACCTATTCGACTTTAATTTTATTGATACCGTGAAATTTTGATTTTGTATGTCAAAGCGTTACCATTTGTAGTTAACTTTAAAGTTTGAAAGATAAGGAAATAAAAATGTGTAATATAGGTACTTTTTATTATAACTGTGTGTTCACAAATTTGACATTTTGCACCTTTCTTCTGATTATTCAATTATTAAAAAACGAGATTTTTATGTATTATCATAAATATGATTTATTTATTAATTTTATTTTTAATTTTCGACTCCTCGTAATCGCTGTACGTAGTTTTGCCCTGAAGATTTCCGTTGAGCGGAGTATCATTGGGGGAACCTTTGACCCCCACAAATCACACGGGATTCTAAGAGTTAAAAAGCAATGTCTATCTGTCGGGTGGTCTCTGCGCACGAGCCCTTTATATCTTCGTAATCTCATTGGGACGGTGGCCTGAGGTCCATGACATTCTTGCATTGAATTCCTTGATTCCTATTGAGGCTGTGACCGCGAGGACAGTTGTCCCAAGAGGTACGTGACCCTCAACGGTATCCCTGCGAACAGGCACGTCGTCCGTTCTTTGTGAATGCGCGACAAGGAATCAACCAATTGGTTCTTTTTTCTTCCTCTTTCCAATAAATCCCCACAATTGATTCCTATAGCATTAAATGTGAAATAATTGTATAATTATATAAAAATTTTTCGTCTGAATACTTTATTCCATAAGACTCAAATTGGTCACTTTCAGACCATAAACATAGTTTAAAACACAACGTTGTGACTGCGAATACAACTCTTTTAAGGTGAATATGATTTATTTACATTCACAAAAAAACAGTCATTTCACTTATCATAACCATTTAAAACATCGCACATCACTTTAAAAAATATGATTGATTTGATTACAGTTGTGTTTTTTTTTTCAATGTGATGTGCGACGTTTTAAATGGTTATGATAAGTGAAATGACTGTTTTTTTTGTGAATGTAAATAAATCATATTCACCTTAAAAGAGTTGTATTCGCAGTCACAACGTTGTGTTTTAAACTATGTTTAACCACTGGTCTGAAAGTAACGAATCTGTGTTGTGTTGTGTTGACTTGTATCATATTTCTCTATTTTTCCTCGGGAAAGTTTCTAACAATTTGCTAGAAATTCACTTAAAGGTATTTTGGTTTGAAAAGGCGATCAATCATGGTCTCATGTTCGAGTCATATGGTTTCAGAATTTTTTATAAGTGTAAGGAAATACGTATATCATGGATTCCTGAGAACAGATAACTTCCTTGTTTATATCACCAATGAGGGAATGGATTCAAAATTATCTTCTGCTTTGTATCTACTGCTTAAAAATACCAAAGGACCAAACCTGGAACTACCTCTTTGAGCGAGGTGATGGAAAAATTCTTGTTGAATGATAAGATGCCAAGTCACCACAGTACTAAAGTCGTTATGCATGTCATTTTCAGCCAACAGAAGTTGAAATACCCAGATTCCAATTTATAATTAACTTTTGTTTCCCACGAATTTAAATTACAATTGAAGTCCTAATTATTTGTAATTATGAAAATAATTGACGTGAGATATAGTTTAGTTTGGTGGCTGTTTTTGGTGCATGCCGAAGAAGAACTTGATATTTATGCAGTGTCATCGTCTGACGTAGTATGAAGGAAGAATAAAATGCGATATAATAGTGTTTTTTGTCCCACGGTTAGTTATTTAAAGACTGCTGAACTCATCTGCACACAATTTATGTGTTAAAAATGTTATAATTATAATGAGCACTTGCAAATATTTTTTGTGTGAATTTCATGTAATCCTTTAAGTGTACATCGAAATATCGACAGGTTTAGAACTGTTTGGATTTTTTATTGGTCTGAACCCAAGAATAAAAACCCACTGAATAATTAGTAGATGAAGATGAAGATTATATCTGTGTTTTAATAATTCGTATTGTGTAGTGTAGGTTTTGCGAAACAATGTTTCTTACAAAACTCGTACAACTGCCCTAACTGTTTCGAAGGTTTGAGACGTTTTCATAAATAACCCGGATGACCTCACGCCCTTGCTGGCCCGTCCGATGACCTTGATGTGTGGTCCCTGCATGTCCATGTTTGCAGTCACGACCGCGCGACAAAATCTCTTCCGGAGGGTTTAGACTCCCGTGTCTAATTACCAACCGTTGACGACGTTATAATGATAGAGAAATGAGTACTTCAACATACGCGCATCATTCTTATAGCAATGTGCTTTTATTTATTGTCTCATATCACGCGTCATTCCAGTTGAGCAGCAAAACACGAACCCGCTTCAGTTCAACAAGGTATTAAGAGTGCAACGGTTCCCTGTAACTAATGGACATTTTTTCTTTCTTTCCCGGATTTTAACTTGATGATTTAAAATTATGGTCTCCTAACTACTGGACTATTATATGGAATCATAAAAAGTCACAAATTTTTTCGTTGAAAGAGTGTTGAATAAATCTTGTTGTCAATTACATTAAGGTATCATTTGTTATAACATACAAGATTGGTTCATTTTTCTTATTCAAATTGTCAATAATTCCAACAAAATAAGCTGCGTTGTCCTGAATGACTCACTGACTTACTCTCATTCACTCAGACAATCCTGAGATAAAAAACTATTAAGGTTAGGAACTTGTTGGGACATTGATTTTATATAGTGAAGTATTACTAAGAAAAGATGTTTGAAAATTCCGATTTAAAGGGGCGAATTAGTGTAAAATGTATTTTTCCGAAATTTTCGCTAATTAGGGAAATACTTAAAGTATTGGAACGGTTTTTGTACTTAAAGGTGTTCTTTTCTTCTGCTCTAAATTATTACAGAGGTTGAACCATATTGTGAGAACAGAATCTCCGAACGGGGTCAGCCAGTTAGATATACAACAAAAGATTATAGAGCTTTCCTCGAATAGTCTTATCCTCCTCTGATGTAATCAGTTGTGAGAATGACCTTCGCTGTACTTCCTCTAATCCAGAGGTCCCCAACCTTTTTTGTTTCGTGGGCCATTTGCCACGTTTTTCGGTTTCGGGTAGACCCCCTGCTTTGAATTTTCTGCCAATTCATCAACTTCAAATGTGTTTTTGACAGCTGGTATGGTGCTGCTCACTTTGAAAGATTAAATTTCTAACTGTAGTGTGAAAAACTAAAAAAAAAATGTTACTTTTTGTATATTTATTAATGAATTCAGATTAAAACCTACGAAATTAAAATTTAATATCGATTACATAAAAAAAACTAAGCAAAAAATGAATGCTTTTAGTGAGAGGGATGAACCTTATGCTTTAATAACAAATTTTCAACATTTAGCATCAATTTAGTTAGATTTAATCCCGAGTCTCCTCGGACAGTGATGTCCAGTCTCTTTTTTTTCTGGCAACCGCGCAGAAACTCCTTTCCACCAGGTATGAAGAAACAATTAAAAACTCTCGCGCGATATTCCTTAAGTAACAGGTATGACATACATGACATGCACATAACATACATACACTATATGGATTATTCCATTCACGGAAAGCCAAAATTAAGGTCTCGACCGGCTTAAATGAGATCCAAAATCTCGAAGACCACCATTCATGGACCCCCAATTTTGTTTTCCGCCGACATGGACCCCTTGCAGGTCGTAGTTGACCCCTAGGGGTCCATATAGACCACTTTGGGTATCAGTGCTGTAATCCGACTCAACTGCCCCCTCCCTCCCCCCAACAGGAAGTACGTAAGCGCGTCCTTCGGTCACACACTCATTCACACGTAGCTCGAACCACTCGTCGGTGTTTACTTCTATTTCCATTTAAATTCACTTTTGCTAAATTAATTCTTGTGTAAACTTCGTTATTTATGAGTGAGTATTAAACCTCATTCCTGACTGACAAAAAATGTACTATATATATATATATATATATATATATATATATATAT
>NNCF01126808.1:1215230-1228881 GCA_002313205.1 Laupala kohalensis | reverse complement strand
GCGAAAGGGTGGCTTAAGGGGGGGGAAGGGGTTTCGTGAGGGGTTCGTGAGGTCGGTGCACGTTCATTAGTCTAATGGGGGGGTCAAGCACTGCTCGCGCAGGTCGATCGCTGGGGGCCCTGGGAACGGGGTACGTGCAGCGTGGCACTACGCCCTTTTTACTCCCACATATTCTCACGCTCTTGCGTCACTTGCCTTGTAGTACTTCGTAATGTACAATCGCGTCACTCTTCCTCGTAGATGTCTCCCATTTATATTGATCTTAGATCCTAGATCACCCTACCATCAACAATGTCATTACATTTTGATACTTTTCCGAACTCTCTGTTCCTATCTATTGATACATCACTCCCACTCTATTCCATCTTCGTGGCTTCCCGAATTGTTCCAACTTGTTACGTATTCTAAAAATAAATTAAATATAGTTCAGCTTCCATAGAAATATCCCTGTACTCTTCTGGAGACGTCAAGGAAGAAAATTGGGATGTCCACAAAAAAAAAGTTACGTTATCGCTCTCGGCGCGAAGAAAGCTCACGGTCTTCCCATTCGTTATATTCCGAAATTTTTCAAAATTCGTGGTTCTTTGACGCTGTTTTGATAATTCAAATTCAAATCTATGTGTCTGCCCTTTTTGGGGCTTTAGCGTGCGCAGAGATCTCCAGTAAAAACAATGAGACTGTCAACATCTCTGTCCTTCCAGAAAAAAGTTACACACAACACAACACTGAGTTGAGAAGTAGACCCAAATAAAATCTGGATTGATATCAAGTCCAGGGTCCTTTGAAGAGTAAGTCATCCACCTCCTAAACTTGTGTCATAAATTATTTCCGTCTCTGTTTATCATTCATGAAATCGGGTACGAATGATCTGCATTCTTGAATATTGTTCGCGAATAAACACACGTGTCAGAATAGTTTCTTGGGAGTGGTCGGCGAAGCGCCAAATATGCCATCGCTGCGGCGGAATAGCATAGAGAAACACGGATTGTGGAGAATATTGGGACTAAAATAACGAAAAAGAAATGTCTCATCTTTTACTTTGCATCACCATCATCAATTTTTCTTAGCTCTCTCTCAACATCTGTCAGACTCTACATCGCCTGTTTGCATACGCTTGTCATCACTTCACACTGGTAATGTCCCATGCATCATCATGACATGTGATTTCATCTTGGGGTGGAATCGCATCCTACCCTTAATGTGCCACCCTTTCATAACCATCAACAAGAAATTCCATTCCCCAATCATAATGTGTGATTACCCCCGCAGTTTCGTTTTGAAATGCAAGAAATAGCACATGAGTGTTGGTAATTTTGGCAGACGAAAGTAAAATATTCACCACGACCCTTATAATATCATTATGTGGTGGGACGATTACCTCTCATGGATAAAATTAAAGGGATTCAATAAGAAAACAAATAATTCAGTACAAGACAATGTGAAACGAGATGTTTTGTCATTCACATTTTACTTCACATAATTTTTTAACTTCCTCGCGCTACCCCCTTGCTACAATTTGTCAGTTTTAGACAGTTTTATGTAATATTTCTTATTTTTATGAGCAATTGTAGTAGTAAATTTATTCTAGATATTAAATATTATGGACGTAGCTTCAGTGATACCAGGGGGACTTTTGAAAAGTATTAAATATTAATAATACCAATGTTATGGTAGACTATTTTTTATCAGAAAACTCATTGATTCCAAAGACCTCTTTTGTGCTTTATAGAGGTGACATTAACGCTCCTATGAACATATTTTTTTATCTTTATTATTTACAAAATTTTCAGCTTAACTCGCAACTTCCGACTGCGGGAGGAACCTAGTGATGGTTGACCGGGACTCGAACAAGTGCAGCGGTAGCTCACCTGCGGCCGAAGCAGAAGGACTCGTGTTCCAGTTCCAGTCCGTTGCAATTTCCACTTGGCCGTATACGATGCAAGAGTGTGTGATAATGGCGACGAGCTGTGAATAGAACCCGGTTTCCTGCTTCGATCGCAGGGGTGTTAACCACTACACCAACCGTTCGCCTTCCACAACTGTGCACCACTTCCACCCAGACCTAAACCCCGGAAGACCAAAGACAGATCCCCAGACAGGATGTCCTCTCCATGCGTAGGGTACACGGAAGAAATAGATGCAAGTGTTCAAGGATAGTTCAAGAATGATAAGTTAAACGTCGTTAGTTTGTTGCTCATAGTTTTAGTGTTATAAAATAATTTAGATGTAAAAAAAGAGTATCGAAAGAAGTGTAGAAAAGAACGATGAAGAATGAATAGAAGAAAACAAATAGAGAGTGAGCAAACCGACAAAATATCACATACCTGAGTATTGAAAAAATAAGTTTGGCAAGTGAACGGAGGTCATTATATGGTAAGTGAAAGAGGGTTGGAGAGGTGGGGGGTGGTGTGGAGGGGGAGGAAATGGGGTGTCGGGGTTTTCCAGGAACTGGTGGCAGAAGACGGAAAGAATTTCTCGAGGTTTTAACTGTTCGGAGTAGGGTACAGTGCACTGGAGAGTTTGGGGGTTGTGAGAAGGAAGGAATTGGAAGGCTAGTTTCATAAGAGGGGAATTACGAAGAATGTGTTTATTTGCTTTGTCCGGTACACTAATCCACACCGTTTCATTAATCTTTATCGAACTTGGTGATGTGAACTGACCCAGCTCGCTATTTGAAACATTTACCCATCATCGGTGAACGAGTTTTCGAGTTTTTAAAAAATGAAAGCTCTGGGCGAGTAGTAACAGTTTATTCAATATATATATCGCCAAGGTTTGCTAGTCGGTGGAATGTCTTTTCCTGTGGAAATACCTATTTATCAGACTATGTGAAATTGTGTGAAGTGACCGGAAAGAGAGAAATTCAAGCCCCTGAACGACTCTGGGTGAGTTCACCTTATATAATACGCACCCATCACATAATCATATATGAAAATTTCAATTATGTTATCTATTCTGTTTTGAGACATGTTCCGCTCAAAAACTTTGCTTGATTCTGCGGAAAGGCTAGGAAAAAGTCTTATGCTTCTTGTCTGTATTAAGTTTGATACACTGTGATAAATCTTAAAAATCGATTTCATTAAAAGTTACAAGGAAATTTAGTTTAAAAACCTTCCCTTCAATGACTTTATCCATTAGAGCCAGTAAAACCTGAAGATGGTTTAATTCAAATGTTATCTCCAAAATGTTGATAAGACGTGTGGATAGATAATAATTTATTCTTACATTTAAAAAGTTCGGGACATTGAAAAACAGTCGCTTGTACTCTCAGTCAGATCATTTTCCTTCAGCATCCCATTAGTTACCTCATTCCTTCATGACACCTCGTTCCGCCGAGGGACGAAGCGTGTTCCTCTGTGACGAAGAGAAGCGAGGCGTGGCCTTCCGTGTCGTCACGCGCACGCGACCGCGTTCCATCCCGTGTGCGTGCGTTCGTTGCCACCCTTGCTGTCTGCACCCCTCACCCCTCTTACTCACCACCGGTTTTGTTCCCCTTCACGATTGCTCATACGCAGCCCTCGTGCCTCCGATATTGTCTCTCTCCTTCTCCTGTTCTCCATTATGCGCTGAGGCCTCGTCACCTTGGATTCATAGACGTAGCGCCATTCGGGCGCACTGGGGTCGTACAGCTGATTCTCACTCATTTAAGTATAATATCCGCGTTGACTGAAGTCAAGTTGCCAACAATGCACGAAAATTGGAAATATTCACCAGAGTAGTTCTTATTAATTAATAATTCATTCTACTGATTTTTTTAAAATATTGGACGTGAACAATTATTTTGTGATTTTAAAACTTTATAATTAATTTAGACTGTCGTTTGACTCCTTCGACAAGGGTCGCATTTTCTTCAGTCACGTGACGCGGCCGCCATTTCCATTTGAACAGTTTTTGAAGAATTATTCTTATAAATGCCCCGAAATGTATAAGAACCTGAACGTCATAGCATTCCTATTTCCATTTGCTATGTTTTATTAGGTTATTTTTGCTATGTTAAACCGGTACTTTTGCCACTTATCTATGTATATGTGCGGCCACGGTGTCAGCGTGATTGCTCGCCAACAAGGCATTCCGGATTCGATTCCCGGGCGGGGCGAGATAAAATTTTCATTTCCATGTCTCAGTTTTCATAGCTGTGGCGTATGAAAAATTCATCCTCTGCTGCTTACAACCGCGCCTCTGTGACCACCGCAGTTGTAATACTCGGATGTAGCAATCCTGATTCTGTCTAGATGCTGTTGCTCCTATATCAAATTCAGCCATGTTTCTAGTGAGTAAACTCGTTATCACGTCGTCCTCACTGGCCGTGTATATAATATAATATTTATAATATTTTATATATATATTTTATAATAGATATATAAAAAATATTATATTATATTACTTC
Organism: Laupala kohalensis; assembly: GCA_002313205.1. Classification (NCBI taxonomy): domain Eukaryota; kingdom Metazoa; phylum Arthropoda; class Insecta; order Orthoptera; family Trigonidiidae; genus Laupala; species Laupala kohalensis. Next base: position 1,224,494 of record NNCF01126808.1, on the reverse strand, counting down.
GTCCGCGAAAGTTTCTCCATATAATTGGAATATGTAAATTATAATTAAAAACATTTTTTGAGAGTACTTAAGCCTAGTCGCTCTGACGCACAAAATACCTTAAATTCAAGAATCTTCTGTATTGCATGGAAGTTCTTTAGCGACTACTTTTACGTTAAGGATATTGGAGGAGCAATGATATATGTGTGTATATTGAACAATGTTTTTGTACGAATGAGTGTTTGTACGTATGAGCGTGTGTATGTATGTATGTTAATATACACACATATGGGCTTCATGTAGATAATTTATTTCTTAAATGTAATTAGGCGCAAGTTTTCCAATGTGCTGCAACCAATTTTCTTCCTTTTGAAGTGTTGCCTAGGTGAAAGTCGAACGTTTTAACTCCTTGTTCCGTCCTCGTCGTGTTGATCTCCAACACTGCACAACGCAAGTTCCTGTGCTGTGATATCAAACTAAATTCTATTTATGAGGTTTCTATGTTCTTACCAACCATGTCCTCCGCATTAATCCTAATGTACCTGACGACACCCTCACCCTCATTCTGCTTCTCGCCCCTCCCTTTCCTACCCCTGAGGCAGCCGTCATCCTCGTGTCCCGACACGCTCTGTTCTTCCTTTCACGCCCTCCCTCTCTCTTCATTAGGTTCAGCTGTGATCGTGCAGATATTATTGCGTATTGAGTTGCAAATGAATTGCAAGGCATCAAAGAGAATTGCGACAAAAGTTAAAATCAAACATCAACTGCGGAGCAAATTCTCGGAGGATTCTGCAGTATTTTGGTACGTCGATAATCCACGTCACAATATAAATATTGAAAATTTTCTCAATTAATGGTAGACATCGGAATCTGTTTTCAATCTCCACATTATTTCGGTTCGGAATCGGTTACAAGTTAATTTTCTCATATTCAATCCACAACGTACGTATTGATGGTTAGAAATGAAATTCCTTTTATTTATTAATCTGCATTGTTAAAATTATTATTCATATATTTCGTGTCTAATTTATAATGTAGCGAGGTTCACACAATGAAACCTACTCTTTAACCAAACCGTATTATTTCGGCGAAGAAATTTGAAAGGAGAGGTGTTGAGATAATGGCTAGAGAGAGGTACGGAATCGACATTGTACTAATGACTGAAAATCCAACTCAGAACCATGGGGGCAGAACCTTCACTCAAAGAACGGGGGGGACTATAATCATTTATCTCACCGGTACCAAAGACTATGGTTTTATTGAGAATGGGTGCAAAAAGATGGTGGGAGTGGTTTTTCGAAATCTCTTGTACTCGTTGATCTTACTCGTCTGTGTAAGTCAAATGCGCGAAAGTTCACGAAGTACCAAAATTCTGCTTCAAGTGTAGCGAAAGTGTGTCGTTTTCTGCTTCTCATGTACGCTGTGGCCTTTCCCTAACTTTATCTGCGACGAAGTTTCAATTGTTGCAAAGTGAAAAAAATTATTACTTACAGAAAACATTATTGTGAAGTATGTCATTATTTTGTTTTAATTTCAATTTGTTGAGTAAAGCTTCAGATATTTTACATTGGATTGATAAATTATTACGATTAAAAAAAAATAATTATTTTAATTTATGTTCATATTTTATGAAATACATTCGTAAAAAAACGTTAAAACCAAAACCTTTCAATATAAAAATGTCTGAAATATCTTGTATCGATACTTTTCCTAGATCTAGCACTGTGGGGATAGTATAGTAATTAATCTTATTTTAATCACATTTATTACTGTACTCTTGAGTTCTGTATGTTAAAGCAGTTAAGGCTTTGAACTAATTTAATGTCTTAACTACATGTTTTTACCGTCCCTCACTTAATATTGCTATTCCTACCTGCCCCTCCCCATTAGCTGTTTGGTCAATCCATAGAGCATGCGAGTGTTTATTATTATTTGCTACTTCCAGTAAAGCGTTAACATTTATCATTAATCTCAGGCAACTGACTCATGAACCTAATAATAAACTTGTCTAGAAACATCCATTTTTCCACTTCCTAATATGTCGACCTGAAGTTTGATTTATTGGTTTAAAAAAGAAATGTTTTTATTTGCTTGGAGAAACGATAAAGGATTACATTAACTGTATTTCATTGAAAAACTGTAGCCTCTGAAACTGTAGTTTTTGTTTAAAAAATGAATTCTTTGCAATTGCATAAAAAAATATTTAAGCTTTATAGAACTTATTTCGTGTTTTCAACTTATTAATTTATTGATTATTGTTGCATTTTATTTATTTTAGTTCATTTCATGTGGCAAGGTTCGAACAATCCCGTATTCTCTTCCACATGATTTTGGCGAATGGATTGGGAAGGAGAGATGTTAGATTGCCGACGAAACCCCTACCTTATAACCTCATTCATTTCAACCGAGCGGCAAATGAACTTTTCTGCTCAATAGTGGTCAGGGAGGGAAGACGTTACCGCTACGGAAATGCTGTCTGTGAAGTTTTCCTAGGTTATATTGTGAAATTAAAAATCTATTTGCTTTAATTGTATACGTTTTTCATTCTTTTTTCTTTTATTAAATTTCAGAAATCCCATTCTCTTTTACTGTTATTTCTTTTATCGTGTGTACGGCACATTCAGGTTGATATTCCTTCTTCTCCGGGTTATTTTCCATCTAACATCGTTTATCCATTTATTTCTTAATCACACTTCCAACACTTGATAACTTACACGTATATTTATCTATTATGTTGTATGTAGCCTTGTCTCATAAGTAATTTACACAGGGTTAAATTTCCTGTCCTTTATGTCTCACGTATCCACCAACTTCTTTCGAAAAGATGTCTTTCACTGCCATATAATATGTGGCCCATATTTCCTTTTCCGCAAATACATGTAGCATTGTCCTTCAGTGTCATTTTTGTTAAAAAGTTGACATGTCTTGTGAATATCTGTAATAGAGCTGCACTTGTCCTAAACCACTTTTTGTTCTTTTCCGCAAATGTTACTTCACGTATAAATTTATAAAGTCCTCCTTACGTTGTTTCATTTAGTGTCGATCCAGGCCCTGGTCAGTAACCATCTAAACGTAATCCCCTGTGTTTACTCATACGCAATGAATGCAAGATGTCAGCACCACCTCTCTACCTTCCAGTGTGTTCCCTCTTCTGTGATGTCTTTCGCATTTACATCTTATTGCTTTCACTCTTCTACCATTGTCCACAAAACATCAAAGAATATGCCAGCTCCTCCGGGACTAACTGTGACCTTTTTCATTTATGTTTTTTTATCCGAAAAACTAATGCGCGGAAATGAAAAACGGCCGAATGGATTTCGAATTTACTTCCCTCGTACGTATTGGTGATTGTATCAAATCTGTTGCCGGAGGTTGCTTTGTTCTTAGAGCACGAAGGAAGTTTTAACAGGACATGGTAATTTTGGTACTTACTTGAGGTAAAATGAGGAAGAATAAATGAAACGAATATACGTGGAATGGAGGATGACGATGTGTGTGGATTGGAGTATTTAGTTGACGAGATAACTGAGCACAAGTTGTGAAATTGCAGTATGTTTGGTGACGAGCTGTGTTCATATGTACTTAGATATATAATCGAGAGACATAGATATGTACTGTACTACAGCAGATTACAACAAAATATGGGTTTAAGAACTTTTGAGAGTATAGGGGTGAAATAAAATTTGAGGAATATTATGGGAGGGAGAATGGATTCGAAGGACTTGAGTTATAAAGGAAACAAAACAACAACAACAGATAAGAGGCAAGAATTGAAGCAAAAATTCCCCACGTCCAACGATGTGAGCTCGTGCCACATGGGAATGTACAGGAGCAAGCAATCTGTACGCGCGACGTAATATACAATAAAATGTTTATATTCATTTTTTGTATTTTGAATTTCAAGAAACCGGAAGTGGAGCTCTGTGTATGGAGCATGAGCCGTACCCTAAAAACACTCTGGAAGCTATGGGAGTGGATGGTATCTTGATTTTAATAATTGAAAGATTTTTGTAATTGGAGGACCACATAGATTACCATGATTTTATATCAAAACAAACAATAAATCAGTGGACATACAAATCTTAATTTGTTTACGAAGAAATTACACAAAACAGGTATCCTAATAATCCCACCAAAATTCTAACTTAAACATACAAGAAATCAATGGACATACACGTAAAATATCTAATACTAACACTCACAGCTAAACACATGGCATTAATTTAAAGATAAAGCATGCATGGTTATGTACAACAAGGTTCAGTTGAATGTTATTGAATTCGTCATTGAAGGCAAGTTAAATTGATCATGAAAGATCGTACTGTACGTTAGATTTTCACTGCCCAGTGAAAGGTATGTGAGCTCATAGTTACGTTCGTACAGGATTTGCCGATGCTCAGTTGGCGAACAGCGTCTCAAGCGGTTGGAAGATGCAGGAGGCAGCGACGTTGTGCGGATCCATCAATAGTATTTAAAGTTTATATGCTCACACTGTTTCTATGATCACGATAAAAATATTCACAACAGTTCCAGATGGTCGCATCATATGGTTGAAGGAAATGTATAGTTTTACCTCACGCACAATACGTTTCACAAAATGTTCATGTTATGGTCCGATGTTGACTCGACGAAGTCTGAAGGGAGAAAGAAGCTTGAGCTAGTGGCTACGGGGTCTTCCCATGTTAACTCGAGGGAAAACACTCCCGCACAAATACATTATGAGTGAATTGTTCGTGTGCAAATTAAAGAATTTGATACAAATTAAAGAATTGATTCAATGTTACATTATAATTTGAAACTTGACATTCAGAATTTATGTGGCGATGTTCCATGTAATGAAAAAGTAATTATATATTTGTATTATCACGAAATGTCTGGGTGAGAATAGAGCTCTCTAGTGGCAGATTGACGTACTTAAGCCTTTTAGATCTATTGATAGTATTATATAATATTATTAGCTTCTAGTGGAAATGCACCCGGAGCGCTCCCTTTACAATCTCATAGCCTGTTTGCTTTTCGGCTACTTCTTAGATAATGAGAGAAGCCACAGTAAAAAAAAAATCATGATGAAGATCTTCATTGTTTGGAAGATTCAAAGCAATTGAGTCTGCAAGATTTAAGTTCTTCTCTATTGATTTGTGTCCCTATGGCGTTAAATTATGCTTAAGTAGTTATCAGTCTATTGTCTAAGGATCTCGAGAAAGGATCTCGCGTCTTGTTTAGTTTGACTTCTTACATACTGCTCATATTGAAGATAATTCATTAATCCGCTCTATAAGACATGTTATTTACTATTGTTGGCTTTGACAGATTATATACGAAAATTATAGGTCCGATGTCAGAGAAATATTGTGGAGATAATACAGTGTCAGAAAGCTTAAGCATTGTATGATGTAAGAGAAATGAGATGTATTAACCTTAATGAAATGTTGGATGCACACATGGCTCGGTTTTATTGGCTCCTATTCGTGGTATGTAATTTATTTTTCCTGTCAGTGGAAGATTGCGTGATAGAAATAATAATTCTTAACAACAGATAACCATGCTAGTCATGAAACAATTTTAATCCATTATTCTCTGCCACATGAGAACACCTATTCTTCCTATGAGTAATAATACTTAGTTTGATCGCTCACATGCAAGACCTACCTTGTATCCAATTTAGCTGTTAAAGAACCAATACAGATTGTGAGATGTATAATTATAGCTCGCTGACTTCTAATTTTTATTTTCACTAGAAACAAATCGGTGTTTAAGATTTTGATTATATATTTCCCGTGATTATGTGCTAAGAAATTGTTTACTGAGCTTCATCTTCTTCTTCATCTTGATATAAATACGATTTTGAAGTATGAAAACAGTTATTTGGATTTATTTTGACCAATGTTGTAAATGCAGACGAGAGGGATGAAGATGTGCCCTTCAAAGAGTACGAAAGTTTTCAATAATTATTTGATTAAACCAGAAAAGTATTTTCCTTCATCTTAGGAATATCTATGGCAATAGCTAATACTTAGCTCAATCATACTATCTGATATGTTACTCCTACATTTTAATTCATTCCCCTTCCCCCAAAACATGAGTGCTAGAAATTTCATTATTTTCAGGTATTAGTACAGCAGATGACGTAATAGATATCTAAGGCCCCAAACCCTTTTCCCTACCCGGAATTAGGGTTCAACAAAATAGAGATATATTGAAGATGTAAAATATCATATTTTACTCCAACGCTGATCCGTAAGTGTGATCCACAGGGTAGTGGAACATAATACTGTGCGAGTTAAACTTTTAATAAGCGGTGAAAGGTTTTTAATAAGTAGCATCGTACGTAATATTTATGACCATGAAAAACACCACTGTATTAAAAAATAAAAAAACACAACATAGTTTGTATTATTTGTTAATATCACTTTCATTTTGTATTAACGACTTGAAGATTATGATTAATTGAGCGTCAAATATATCCATATCGAACGATGCCTCGATTTCAGCAAAAAGAGGTCTGTTAAAAATTGTGGGAAAACATAAACAATATCAATACTGAAAATTGGGAAATGAGGAGAAGGGAATGAGGTAAAAGAGAATGATTTAAACGATAGTCAATATTTAGTAATCAAACCCTCATAAAAATATTTCACGAAATGATAATAATAACAATAATAATAAACTTTTATTTTGTGGTTAGGCTCAAGTCACAATCAAATAAATACATAATAGCAATACATACATTTATATATTCATAAACATATACATATATTTTACCACGAAAACGGAAGACTATAAAATTAATCTACTCTGCCTCGGAGTGTCAAAGTAACGTGAACGAAGCGTAAAATCACAGTTTCAGGGGTGTAAAATAAGTGTAAATTGAAGTCATTATTTGTCTAGGGGCGTGTTTATTGTAACAATAAATCGTGAATTTAGTGTTATTTCAATTCTTATGATTTTTAAACTATACTCAGAATAATCTATAGTTCGATAATAATTTGTACATGTAAAATATATTTTTTGTGTTAAATTACAAACATATTGACATTCCATTAGTATTATAACTCGCAGCTAACTTTTTGTCTTATCTCGGAATTTTTGCTAAAATTTTTGAATCCGCCTCTGCCTTAGGACTNGGGCCCTTGATCGGAATTGATGGGATGGTCCCTTGTTTGCTTCCGGAGAGTAAATTAGTTTATTGTCCTCCACGTGGTCATACGCAGTTTGTACTGATTTTTGACAATAAATTTATTGTTATTATTATTATTATTAAGTATCGATGTGTGAGTGAAGTGGGAGCATGCGAATTATGTTGTTTTCTTAATGATCATGTGTGAGGCCCACTGTACACCTGAGGCAAATTCGCCCCTCTGTGACAACGGGGGCGACGCGTGCACCGGTGGAGGCCCTTAAGGCGCCTGGTGGCAGTCTGTTTCTTTGTGCGCACCGCCAACTCTCCAAACATCCCCCGTCTCCCCGCCCATCGCCTTAGCGCTTCTTCTGTGTCCGCATCGCCGTCATCACAGGAGGTCAGGCGCCGAAGCCTCCGGCGCTGTCCATCGCTTCTGTATGCAGGCGGAGCGGCCAATGCCTTCAGTAAGAGCTGCACATGACGCAAACAAGCAAGGGACCATCCCGTCAATTCCGATCAAGATAAGAACAAAACAGTTGTGTACGAATCACATTTGTGAGGGATGATAAACAGAACACAGAGCAGCACTTCAATATAGAAAGGGACTGGCGAGTTATTTTCGGTGAAAAGTGATTAATGAAGTATCTGTAAAAGAATGTTAATGTTAATAACACAAATAAATAAACTTTACTGTCAAAAAAGCAGTTACAAACTGTGTATGACCACATGAGGGTAATTAAGTTACCAGAAACAAGCGTCTCATTCATTCCTATCGAGGGCGCAAGGGCAGTGGCAGAGTTAATATTTAATAAAATACGTACTGTTATCAATTTATGATTTCAGACTGAATCATAGATATAATGTGCAGTCAAAATTCGAGAGTAATTATAACAAAAGTATTAAATAACATTTATCTGATGTGATTATCTGATTCAATGACGCCCGTTTTGGAGTGGGGTTAGAGTTCTCACCAAAATTATTGATGTCAAATTTTAAGCCCTTGAAATATTTTATTTAATCGTTTTATTCGTGTTATTAATTAATTAACACATGGTAGATTATTGTGCTGTACTGATAAGGGACTTTCATTATGGGTGAATAAAACATTTCGAGTGTAACCCAGACCCCCTTGGTTATGTGCCTGGTTTTAATTCATCTGATTCTCCCACTTCCACCTGTATGTCTATTGGACACAGCTTTTATCGGTCACCATCCAATAAAAATATTTCATTTGTGTTTTGTGAAGTATCATTTCATAATATGGTTTAGACCTGGTGGTTGGTGCTGTCTTTAGTGAACAACATTCTGGATAGGAGGAGAAATATATCTTATAGACCAAAGATACGTATCCATCAACCCCACTAGCATATCCTATAAAATCCTCTGGCTAGTAACAGATTGCCCTACAAACTTGTTTTGCATCAGAATTTTCTTTTTTTGTTTCAGAGAGAAGTGTAATCAATGGAATCAATTTCAGTTCTAGAAGACAAAACGTAAAAAGCTTGCTTTAGTTCATGTGGAAACTCCTTTTCAGATTTTGTTTCAATGCTTGATGCACTATTCACGCTCATTTGATATTGTGACCAATATTTCTTTTTTTTATGCACCAAGAAGAAGTAATTTTTGTGTTCCGCGGATGTCAGTTTGAGAAACGCAGCCCTAATTGATTGCTTCCATCTAGTCTTAATCCCAGTCCATCGACGATTTTCAAGCACTCTCGATCGCGGATAATCTTCCAAAAAAATCGCCGATCACTATTTTGCGAATCATAAGGAATAAAAATATTTATTTATATTTATAGTACACAGAAAAAACACTATGCATGTGAGCAACGTAATATTGGATGTGAAATCCAAAATTACGCAAAGAAAAGAATTTTTCCAAATCTTTGGATATACCATCCCGATCTAACAGTGTTGGTCTATGGGTAGTGGGAAATGGTGGGGGGTTTGTTTGTTTATTTTGACGCCATTAAAAATATATTTTCATGAATTATTTTATTTGTATCTTTATAAAATTGTGATTTTGTCATTAAATCCTCATCCTTTACTATGTATTTGCAATTTTAAACAAATAATAAATTTGCCACTATTTAATAAATTGTTAATTATCTATTTGATATTATAATCTGTTTTAAAAAACATGTAAATTATTTTAATAAAATT
>NNCF01126808.1:1190850-1215179 GCA_002313205.1 Laupala kohalensis | reverse complement strand
TATATATATATATATATAATCTGTGGTGTAAAACCATAATTTTCAAACAGAAATTATTATTTCATGCTCCCGAGGTTATTTCGTTCCCCGTTTTGCCCCCCCCCCTCCACCAACGCCACTGCAATGTAAGGTTGGGATGTCACTTTCAAAGGTTCCTTGCATTCGGAGAGAACCTAGGGTATGAAATTATTCATCTCATTCCGATTAGTCTATTTCGTGTTTTTTTTCGCAAAGAATGTTCTCTGAGGTACACAAGTCGTCGCCAACAGATGTTACTGAAGCCAGCGTGAGGCGTCTTCATTAACGGGATGCAACGTCCTCGAATATCCTCAGGCGATGCAACGATTGTGGCTCCCTCCGTTGTCAACTTCTCCCCTTCTTCAATTCTTCTTTTCGCACCTGAATCGAACCTAGTGGCTCCATGACGTAGTTCATCGTCCACACATATGGAGTACACAGAGTGTCGACTCAAGAATTTCCAGGGTCCAACAAATCTTACACACTAACTCAAAAAACATTACCAAAGAAATTAAATCTTAGGACATTATCATCAAACTCTCCATGAATTTTGGTTTCTTCATGGAATGTGGGTCATTTATTCGTTATATTTGAAAACGTTAATGTTAATTGGAAGTATTCAGTATCATAGTTTAGATTAGAGGCAAATTTACTCTCAGGAAACAAACAGGAGTCCATCCCATCAATTCCGTTCCTCGAAGTACAAACAAAACGCGTCCCTGAACAAAAATTGCTAGCTTCTTGTGGTTCTCTTATATATGTTTATTAGCGGCCAGCTAAGGACCACAAATGTCGAGTACCAGTAAGGCTCAGTTTTTGTGTGAAATTACTCACTAGACCCGTCGTAACTTTTACCGAGATCGGAGGAACAGAGTCTAGATAGGATCCAGATTGCTGTATCCGAGCATTACAACTGTGGCGGTTAGTCGCAGAGGTCGGACTCTTTGTAAATCCCAGCTAATTAAACTGGGACATGGATACAAAGAGGTACAAATTTTATCTTGCCCCGCCCGGGTATCGAACCCGGGATGACTATATATGAGAACCACTACCCAATGAACTTAATTTGTTTCCGGTTTTCAAAGCTGTTTTTAAACCGGAATCGATATTTAACAATCCGGTTAAACCGGAACCGGGTTCTTCATTAAAAGTCAAATCCGGAAACGGATCTTGGGTACGAAACTGGCGGTGGCCCTGTGCCCCAACGATGAGGTAAAACGGGATAAACTTCAAGAGGAGAATCATTCCTCCACCCAAACCACGACCAATGTCCACCTTCCCACAAGAATTCCTTCTGATGCCGCATCCTCCTTCTTCAACACCCCCACCACCCCCCTCCCCGGCCCCTGGAGACCCGATGACACGCCGGCAGCGCGGACCAACAGAAAGTGTGACACTGCTTTTTCTTTGCCGCTTATTCTTCACGCTGCATTAACACGAACAAGGTTTTTACTGTGGAGTGGAAGAGACTCTATAAAGTATGAAAACATTTATCATATTTATATGAGGATGCTGTAACGGGACAGTTTTCGGAACAAGGTAAAGGAAACGGTGGCTATCCGTACTTCATGTTCCGTGTCAAATCCTGTTTCTTTTTTTTTAAACTTGAATTTATGAGTTTTACTCAGGCTGATATTTGATTACATAAATTGTTGTTAATGTTTTTATCATCTTAAAATTATTGGTGTGATTTTTCTCGGGAATACTTTTCTATTAAAATATTTAAAAAATGTTAAACAATTGATCACTATATTTAAATAAATATTAAACTAAAAATCTTATTTTTTCTGTACATTGTTTCAATATTTTTTACTTTTCCCGATCAATTGCCGATGTTTTAAAAAAACATGTACTTTCCCCATATTGGGATAAATTTGTATTGTATTTACTGGTTGATTTACCAAGATGTGTAAACGCTGTCTTTGTATTCTGATATATAAACCGCTGAGAAATGTATGTGGTAATTTTAAATACGCTTCATTTCGATTCGTTTAATAATTATCATATCGGAGAAATCCGACGGAACAGATTAATCTATTCCTTATCCTGTTTTGTGGGACTGGAGTGGACAGCAGGTGGTTTACTCCACTTCTGAAAAGATGGATAAAGAATTTATATTTGTGGATTAAAAAAAAGGATAAAGAATTTATATTTAAAGAATGTATATTTTCCTTCAGCGTAAATTAAAATACTTTTCTATCGGCTAATGACGTTTCGTTCTCGTAGTCAGTGTAACAAATTTCTGTAACGTATTTTATTTGAGGTACAATGTTTTCTCCCTGTTCTGATTAATCAATTTGCAGAATAAAAATCATACTAAACAACAATATACATTTCATTCTATTACAAAACAACTATTTGTGAGTGAAGGGTATATAAAAAAGTATCATTTGCAAATAAAAGACAAATGATTATTTGCCTCGAATTTTGACGACTCATTATATGTACAATTCATTTTGGAATAATAAATTGATAACAGTACGTATTGGATTAAATTTTTTATAACTATTAAATCCGCCACTGCCCTTGGGCCCTTGATTTGAATTGATTGGATGGTCCCTTGCTTGTTTTTGGAGATTAACTTCATTTATTATCCCCCACGTAGTCATACGCAGTTGGCAACTGCATTTTTAAGAATAAAGTTTATTTATTTATTTCGTGACCTCTTGAATATGGTGTTGTACCTTATCATCCTAAAAAAAATGTTTCCATGTAGTGAGAAACCTAGAAGAATATAGAATATATACATTGCATTTATAGAAAAATCACATTCTAGTCGTCCGACTTTTTAATTAAACGCGAACCGGAATAGCGAAGGAAGGCATCCGATACAGCATCTTGGTCATTGGAGGTCACTGACCAAGTGTCCGAGATGACTGACCCGCGCACCTCCTTTAGTGTGAATTAACCTCCATTGGAGCGCGTTCCTGCGATTCATCCTGCCTTATAATAAAGTTGTCGTGGTCACAAGACAGATATTCTCGCATGCCAAGACTCGCTAAGGCATCACGGTGCTACGAGCTTTAGTGGAATTAACTCTGTACAAAATCTTTCGCTGTTATTAAGGAATAACGAAAGAAAAAAAATACAACTAGAGCTGACCCTAAATAATTCACGCACACATTCACACTTAAGAATGAAAAATATTAAGAAATTTAATTTATCATATTGCTATCTTGCGAGAAAATCATTTAACTATTCAGTCATTTATTATATAAGTAAATGTGATAACATGAAATGATAAAATACAATAAAAAGGACAGAATAATACCATAAGAATCAAACAATTGTCTAATAACATCTATAGTAATTGAACACCAGGATGAAAAGAAAAAAAGTAGTATCAGTATCTGACTAGGTCCACCGCAATTTCGATAACGACATTCGAACAATGTATCTTATGGTTGTCTTCAATGTTTCCTTCGAGACTCTTGCTCCTTAGAGAAATTATAGTATTAAAAATGTTGAAGAATTAAGTGCTCTGGTAGCTGAAGTATTTCATCTTTAAAAAAATGTTATTTATGTACTAGATAAAAATGATGTGCATGCTTAAAAACCTGTGCGCAATATATGAGATATTCCTTACCAATCGTAAACGCTTTCATTTGTTACGTTCAACTCATTGTTGCACATACAATAATACTCCCGCTTCAATATTTTCTGAAAAAAATTAACTTTTAGAAGGAATGACTGTTTTTACTATCTGTTGACTACAGTTCTAATACTACCTTAAGGTTACCTACCATCCTGGCCCGGGTTTTTCTCCGTTTTTCCTTTGGGTAGAGGCGGATTTCTTATACAGGTTCTCTAGGCTTTGTCTAGGGGCGTGTGTATTGTAACAATAAATCGTGAATTTAGTGTTTTTTCAACTCTTATGATTTTTAAACACTATNTGTCTAGGGGCGTGTTTATTGTAACAATAAATCGTGAATTTAGTGTTTTTTCAACTCTTATGATTTTTAAACACTATACTCAGAATAATCTATAGTTCGATAATAACTTGTACATGTAAATTTTTGCGTAAAATTACAAACATATTGACATTCTTTTTATCTTATCTAGGAAGTTTTGCTTAAATTTTTGAATCCGCTTCTGCCTTAGGGCCCTTGATCGGAATTGATGGGATGGTCCCTTGCTTGCTTCCGGAGAGTAAATTAGTTTATGGTCCTCCACGTGGTCATACGCAGTCTGTACTGTTTTTTGACAATAAATTTATTATTAAATTTATTATCCATGGTCTGGTGAAAATGACGGTAGGCCGGGGATCGAACCGGGAACTTTTGGTCTGTTATGGCCGCAGGTACGCTACCATTGCACCTCCCGCCGCGATTCCCAAAATCCGTACTCGGTCTTTTTGCTTCAGATTCTTTGTTCATTGTGATTTCATTTAAAAATGAGATTTCACGTTTGTAGCCACACGAAAATTTTGTTAAGATAAATAACTTATTCTTCAGATTTGTGAACTTTTGAAATATTAACAATGTTTATGGTTGGCTTTGCGTCACCAAATAAAACTGCTATTTCCAATAAAAAAATAATTTATGCGTGGGAACTTAATTGTATCCTTCTTCTTCTTCCATCGTCTTTGGATACCATTCACTTTGTTCTTGTGTTGCATCGACGTCACAGGATGAAGCGATCATGTCTACTCTCTCAGACTAAAGTACTTCGAGACTATTTGTAAATATTGGGTGCGTCTGGGACATGAAATGTTGCGTCACTCTTTTTTTAAACACTTCTGTTCCTGTTTGCTTGTCCACGCATGCAAATATATGATTCATTCCCGCAATATTTGGAGTCAGCTCCGCTCGGTGGGAGGACCACTGGAGTGCTGACTTGTAGATGTGGGGTAAATTCTCAGTTGGTCATAAAACAACCTCCAGATTGGCACCATAGTCCGCTCAGTCTGCCCTAGAATAAGTGTAATGTTTATCTCGGCCAGAGCGCCATGTTAGCCTAACGAGGTCAAGAAATTACGGATTCATCTTCTGAGAACCCAGGAGAATGTGAAGCTATTTTGAAGCGATATTTGGTGAAGAATTTTCGTTACGATATATTTTAATTCGCGGCGGGTATACTTGTGTAGAGGTATGGAATAAACTGGTGGCAGGTGAGTGTAAAAGGAGTGAACAGGAACGGATACACAAAACACCTCAAACTTGAACTAATTTTTGTTGCAATTTGTAACCAGTAAGTCTACTTCAAATAAATTCAAAAATTAAAACCCATTATTTCACTTCAAACACGCGATGATTCGGAAGTATACTGACGTGTATAATGTTTTTCAACGTACTGAATTTTCTTTTCTTGAGGGAGAGAGAGATGCATCTTCGGGAAAATATTAATATTTTATGTTTATTTATGTATTTATTTATTGTCATATACATACTTAGCTCAGTTATATTAACTTGAATATTTTTTTCTCCTTGAAAAATTAGTTCCGTCAACCTGTCGAAACGACAAGATCTCGGGATATCATTTATTTAAGTTTCGATCTTTACTATGACATTCAAGAAGCACGAGGCTATGCGATATCATGGAATATTTTTCGAAACAAGAATTGCTTCTAGAAATATAAGTTGGTCTTGTATAATTAAAAAAAAGTCATGTTCATGATGTAGAAGACGAAGCGATGTAGAAACTGTTCAGTAATGATCATATTCTTGAAAACGAAGAAGAACTGGTCGAAAGGATTTTTGGAACCGGAGAAGCGAAGAAGTTCCACGCCCAACTCTCTTCTACTATTGGCGTGCTCACCTCTCCCCGTCCCACCCCATACGTCAGCGAAGATTCTCCCTCTTCGGAAACGCACTCTGCACTTTCCGGCTTTCGCAGCCACACCCTTTCAGACCACGCTCCTCACTCCCCCTGCGCTGCCCACCCACTGGTCTTCCTTGTTTCTTCCAAGTCGAATTGAACTCTTCCCGGCTGTTTCACAGAATTTCACCGAATGAATTAAATAAATACATAAATTTACTGTCAAAAAAGCAGTTACAACTGTGTATGACCATGTGGAGGACGATAAACTAACTTTCTGTCCGGAAGCAAGCAACGGACCATTCCATCAATTCCAATCATGGGAACTATGGCAGAATTAGATTTATTTCTGCACCCCCTAAGATAGGAATAAAAATTAGCTACATGCACTAATATTAAGAGAACACCGTAAAATTGATATTTAATAAAATACAAAATGTTATTTATAAAATAGATACTTTTATCAAAACTTCTATTCGTATACCCGATAAAGTTTCAAACATTCAAACAAAAAATTAACTTTATTTGTTATTTATGGGTTGAAATTGAATAAATTAAGAGGTTTATTTCGAGAAATTTTTGGGGTGGTTCGATTACCGTTTCACTATTTAGACCTATAATAACCGGTTTCGAGTAGTACAAGAACACCTAGATTACAAAGTACTAATGAGTAAATTAAATAATTCGTTACCCGGCTTTAGAGTGGCCACTAAAACGAAAAAAGAAATTTTTTTTTTGAAGTTGATGAAGCGATAAAGCAAAATAAATTCTAAAGTTAATTTTATTAAATTACTTAGTAACGTGGTATGACATACGCGAAAATATTCGAATGATATTAACAAAGTTACATTGAAGGTCCGCCCCCATGAATATATTCGAAGTGTATAAAGTACTTAAACATTGCTTTTACGTACATTAAGGGAATTTCATCTGATATAATTTTCCTTCAGGTTTTAATAGATTATGTAAACCTACGTGAATACGTAAAAAAAATTGACTAAATTCAATATGAATAAATAAAATGATGAAGAAAATTAACTTCGAATTTTTGGGGGTATTTACAGAAATTACGTAACGTATTAGAAAATTATTTCAAGTAAATGTTATCTTGTTTCTGCAAACGTGTTTTGGAAATTTTTTTTAGATGCCATAAAAATATTTTGATATATATTTGCTTGCCGATTAAATTACTGGATGGCAAATATTTATGTCGAGATTAAAAAATATTGTCCTGACATACAGCAAATCCTGTTTTTGAGTGTTCGAATTCCTATCACTCAAATAGTCGCCACCTTTTACATCCATCTTGTCACGTGTTGGAGTGTGGCTCCACGTGTGGGGTGAAGGTCTCAAACGCAGGTTGAAGACTTTGTCACAACGAGAGCTATGTCTTGTCGAAGGATCTTTCGTTATGACCTCATCCCCATCCGTTCAGAATGGGATTTGCTGTCATTTGCCTCTGCTTCAGGAACAGTCGTCTCATTTTGCTGTTGACCACGTGGGAGTCGTACTAAATACAAAAGTTTTCAAGAGGTTTATTTAACTAGTCCGAAAAAAATGGAAAATTTCCACTATTTTCGAAATTAGAGAAATATTTTTCAAAATGTAATAAATACATTTTTACCTATACATTCTGAAAACTAATTGGATTGCTTAACATTAGAGACCTGTTACTAAATTCTTATAATATTTTGCATTCTTATACATTACGTGTTCGGTATGACGGAAAATTCTAGGTTTGTTTGGATGTATAGGTATATAATAGTGTATATACACGTTTGTTACGCTTGTATCTATAATGTGACCCAGAAATATATTTTGCTATAGTGAGTACACTGGCTGTTCTCTAAAGGATAATTCAATTACAAACCTCTCAATAAATCGTAAATAATTTATCTATGTGTTCCGGAAGTCGTAAAATTGGTAAGTGCATCCACATGTCTACGACCATCCGGTTCTTCCCCTTGGACGTCCACTGTCCGTATGCGTCATACCCAAGTCCCCAGAGAGCCACCCGACGCGCTTTTGGGGATGTCTGCCCCTTCACCCAACACTTGGTTTCCTTCTCTTCGGAAAAATAAACCGGAGCGTTCGAGTGAAGGATCGATTACATTCGATGAGAACGCGATATTCATTTCATTCTTGTGTGCGTAAAACAAAAAACCTCTTGAAATCATGTGTTCACTGTTTAACACGTTGATGGCCTTATTATAATAATATTGTATTTTATTGTATATTCTCAAATACGTATCATAAGCAGCCATCTTTTCGTGAATTGTTGAGGAAAAAAAATTTATTCCACCGAGAATTGAAGGAAACATGGTCTGAATTTCGTCGGGTAATATTGGTGCTCCAGTTTTTAAAGTAAGAATTTTGTTTGAGGCTCTGACGTGTTCAGTCATCTCACTCCTCCAGTATCACACATTTCAGTCATATCAAATATGTCGGAATTAAAAAANAATATTGTTTTCTGATACATTGAATGGCCGCGAGTACTTGTTGGAAGTGCTGTTAGTGAGACATGTTGGAGAAAGAGATGACAACAGGAGTAACCTGATACGTGTAGCCCAGCTCGTCTCGTCTTGTGATCCGTGCTAGGAATGATTTATGTGATATTCAATTCAAATATGCATGGCTCAGGTGGTAGTGTTGTCGCTCATCATCAAGTCATCCCGGATTCGATTCCCGATGGGACCAGAAAATTTCTAGCTTTTCACATTGTTACAGTTCATATACCTGTGGCTACTGGTAAGCAAACCTTCTTTCCTCTATCCATCTCCTCCTAGTATCAATAATTCTAACTATTACTAACTACTTTTACTAACCCCTCCACGTGGGCCAAGTTGTTGGTAAACCCTGCTAAGCGGCCCACCCACTAACAATAACCCATTCCATCCAACTCGTAACTCCTATCGCTCCATGTAGATAAGCTTCAATAGCACGCTACATTTCCCATTTACAAGTACTACAATAAAATAAAATAAATTAACATTCTAGAAGTAAAAGTGTCTAACAAACAAGGTGGATGTCTTGACAACACGAGAAAGGATTCCACCGAATTCAATGGAGTGCATGAATGACTTTCCCAATCTATGCGGGAAGGGGAAGTGGAGAACTAGTATCCGCCCTCCCACCCACGCACAGTGTCGAGAGACGCGTGCGCGAAGCGTGCGATGGCTACTGAAGCGCAGCGGCCGGCACGGCACCTTCTCTACCAAGGTCTCCTCTTCCTTTTATTGCCGCCGTCGCGCGTCGCCGACCACGGAGATGACTGGCCCCCGACGCGCTCGCTCGCTCGCTCAGTTGCGGAAGTTCGGCCACCCGCTGCCACCACCCGGAACCTCGGAACAGCGGAACCTCTGCTTGCTCCGATACACGCACGCGTCGAGCACGCGGTGGGAGGACTCCAGACTTTGATTCAGAACCGTTGCGAATCGGTGGCGAAAATCTCATAATTTACGATTCATCGATGGATAACAATTGTCCATTTGCAATTTACCTATTACCAATGAATAAAAATCCAGTAACGTTTGCCAAGTCGTTAGTTGCCAAGTTGCCAGCGCAAAGACCAGAAGCGCAAACAGAACGAGATGCAATCACTTCCTTGTATTGCTTTAGCAACATAGACAAGGAGGCTTAGGATAGACAATAGGATATCTCTATTTATTGATTACGTAACAATTTTCTAACGATGGTGTATTTGAAAAGGTTCAATCTAGTAGATGTTGAAATGTGTGATTGCGGACAAAATTAGGGGAAAAAAGCGAACATGTATTTTGGGAATGCATCTAATATGGGGAAAGAAAGAGCTAGGTATCTCAGAAAAGTGGAAACAGAAACAGTGGTGAGAACGTTCAGATCGACGGGAGATGATTAAAACAGAAAGAGAATACGAAATTTTAAAGAATATAGAGAAGGAATGAAAGAAATAAAAAACGGAATGAAAAGTTAAAGAGTCATAAGAAGAACAAAGAGATAATATTGTGGAATGTCTGTAGACGGGGACGCGAATAGAAACAAATTAATGGGAATAAAGTAACTTTTGCCACGAAGAGAAGAAAATGGGTTAGCCCGAATCGTGGAAATGTTGACGGAACATGGATATTGTAAGGAGTACTTTCACAAATTTAAATTGAGGAACTGTGATTGTGGACAAGGAGCAGAGACGAGAGACCATGTCTTTTGGGACTGTGCCTTCTACGGACAAGAACAAGCACATTACCTCAAGAAGATGATTACTATAGGAATCACTGAGATGGGACCAGACATGATTGTAACAGAGGAGCAATATGGAATATTTAAGAAATACATAGATGAAATAAAGGAAATAAAAGGATGTCTGAAATGTTAGAAGTTGAAATACGCCCGCAGAATAAGAAAAGATACAGGAATGTCGGAAGACGGGGACGAGATGAAAGAAACCTAATGAAAAAAAATGTTTTTGGCAGAGTCCCTTATATGAAGCTGAAACAAACAGGACGGTCACAAACAATAACATGACAAAAATGTTAACATGAACAAAGAAACACGATTCGACAATATACAGAAACCGACGCGGAGTGTCGCCAGGTTGGAATACGAAAAAAACATGAAAAGAAACTAGTCTCTCTTTATAAATTTTTTCCCTATAATCTCTCTATAACGATAAAATGAACTAGGGTTGTTTGAATTGCCATAGCAGTAGTGAATTTATTATTTCTCTGTGCCAATATTGCTACCTCTTTATAACGACGGTATTTCAGTCGTTCAAGTTGTTTCAGTTTAAGACTAAGTCACTTCAGTTCATTGCTGCTTCAGGATAAAGTCTAGTAAATGCTTTGGAATGAGAATAGGAAGCGAACTCTCTTACATTAATGTATACAGAGTAGAAAAATAGTAGGATGTAATAGGTGGAAAATATACAGATACAGCATAAAATACTAAAACAGATATCTTTCAAAATTCGTGTAAGTAAAGAATTGTACATATTTCTTCCGTGTACCCTACGCGTGCAGAATGTATGTGATAACTTTCGGTCAGGTGAAAACTCGAACCTGGTTCTCTTGCTTTGAACACAAGGGTGTTTATCTCCTGTATGGGGATGTCTCTCAGGTCTTCCGGGGTTTAGGTCTGGGTGGAAATGGTATACAGTTGTGGGAGGCGAACCGGTGGTGTAGCGGTTAACACCCATGCGATCAAAGCAAGAGACCCGGGTTCGAGTCCCGGCTGGTCGCCATTTTCACTTGACCGAAAGTTGAATAATTGTAGTATTTCATGTAATTAATATTTGATGAGCGAGTTTATGATATTACTTTACATTTAAACATGCTATATCAAATTTTGAATTATCTCTGTATACCAATCTCTCTCTTTAACGACGAAAATAATAATATTTCAATAATCTCGACTCATACTGGTTTAATATTTTTTTGCATTGGTATGTGAAATAATACAAGGTTTATAATGAAATAAGACTATGCGCTTCTTTAACTTTTTATTGGATTTAAATATCCTCTACGGGGAAAAACTATTCTTAAGAACAGAGTTCTGAAAATTACGTCTAGGGTTATTTACAACAAAAGGGATGAACCAGGTTTAATTACAACTAAAACTGTCTCGACGTGGTTGGTACTTGCAAATTTATGAAAACTTAAATTTTTTAGTTTATATCGATTGAATGACAACATTGGAACGGAGTTATATTCAATTGCGTGTATTTTTTTTGCGTGCAAAGTAAAACAATTTCGTAATACTTAATCAATGGATTGAAATATATTAGTTAACACGCAAAATTGCGACGCGTGCTCCATGACCTCTAATTATCTGAATCAAGATACTGACGAACTGAACAAACATATAATTTGAAAATTCTTCAATGATTATGAGACGACATAAAAAATAAGAGTTGGGATCCAACCACTCGCTAGTTATCGTGATGGTGCTCGCAGTTTATAGTAATTTACTAGTAATTGACTATTAATAGGGGAACCTTTTTTTTTTGTGGGGCTTTAGGGCTCGTCAACATAAAGGTCATTAGAGCCCTTAAAACTTGTACAGGTAGGGAAAATGCAGTTACGCACTAGGGAGAGCCAACATGACTCAAATCCCAACATATCAAAACTCAAATCCCAACATATCTCAAGACTTTACTAAAAACATTTAAAAAAAGAGGAAAGAGGAAAATGAAAGATACCTTAGCCCTAATAGCGTCGGGATCGAAAAGAACAAGAGGTGACCAAGGGAGGACAGAAAAGAGAAAGGAAGGAGCATGGCACAAGTAAGTGGGAGTAATGCCAGACTCAGCTCGGGGCCCCGGGTTTGCCAAACACGTACTTACTAGATGTAAGTCCCCTGGGGGAAATAGGGGAACCCTGATAGGGGTAACAGCACATTACAGAAATGAAGCGAGATTTCAGCAGTTTACAATTCATCAAAGGGAGACATAAAAATTAGCTTATATAGTGGCAATGAAAGTTTTTTATAGTTGTTAGACACGGTTTTTGGTTTACCAACTACAAGTAACTACAATTCTCACTTTTCTAGTATCTAAATATTTGATTCAAAATAGTGGCTGAGAATTGCATCTAATTAAGTCACTTAGTTGATCACAGGGGTAATGAACATTAAAGATGAGTTAAGATAATGACAGATCGATTGTGTGACATTAATTTCAAACAAAACGTCTATATATTTGGTGCCTAATTAGTGCTTAAGTCTAATACGTAGGTATGGTTTTAAATTTCATATTATTGTGTTTATAAAAACGTAGTTCAGACTCACTGTGTACACGATCCGAGTGGTTCTTTATTTCGCTATAAAATGAATGTTATACACTGAGCTGCAATCAGTTCCGTAATTGCGGCAATTTGCGTTGTATGCTTACGGGTCTGGCTTCGCGTGTTTAGACGTGAGAGAGGGACGCACGCGTCCATAGATGAACCTTCCCGTATTTGTGAGCACAGCAGAAGAAACCATCGTAAATTTTGAGTAACAATGAAATTGCGGATCACATTTATGTCAAGTAGAGTTTATTTAAAATATATTATAAACAATGAAATTAACGGACCTTTTTTGTTGACTATTGTATTCCACAACGTTTCAGCAGTAGATCGCTGCCATCGTCAGGCGAACGCATCTGTTTAGAACATGTAAATAAATGTGTTTGAATTGTCTTGGTAGCAAATACAAAACAAATTAATTACATATACAAATAAAACAATTATGTAGAATGATAAATAATTTTAAAAAACAAAGCAGAAAATCATAATAAGCAACTATACATTCTGGATAATTTGTCAGTGTCAGTTTGTAAATTCAACGAGTTTCGTAAACTTGATTGGTAGCATTTTTGAAATTATACGTCAGTAGTAATTTGGTTCCCAATCTAATTAAAACATTTTCTCAATCTATTGAATGATCCAAATTTAAACGGTGTAATGAAATAACACTATGTTATGGTGTGTTTATGTTGCGTTGAATAATGCCAATAACACAAATATATCTATTTAGTATATTCACGTTTGAGTTTATTTGTATTGTTAATAAGGTAGCTAAAAATCAAACGAAAATTGCTTCCAAAATTCGCAAAAAGAAATAGTTAATTGCTTGGTCCATGTATTTTCATAGTGTTTGTTACAATGAAAGCGATAACTGTAAATTCTTAGTTCACCATAAAAACCTTTGTTAAGAAACTTCTTTCGGACTCTGTGAAGCTGAACCAATTTATTGTTTCAACTTCTTCCTGGAGAACCCAAGCATAAAGCTTATCTCGTGTATGTTTTTATTGGAGCTATGCGCAAAACATTTTTATTTAATGTTGCAGTGGAAATAATTAGACAACTCGGCAGTGTATGCTAATTACGTGTCAGACAATGTATCATAAAGTTAGGGACGAGGAAATTTTCCTTGGTGTTCCTTATCTGATCAATTAGAGTGTAGTAACACCCGGTTCATTAGGATGCGAGTGTTGCAACATGGGTATTCGCGCGTTCGTTGACTTATGCGCACCGCGATACTCGTGCTCACTCTCCGAATTTATGCGTCGGAGTTGATATGCAGGACCTAGAAAGAAGCCCGTGAATTTAGAGACCATATAATAATAAAAAAAGTGCCTTTATTTTGACGAGACTCATACCTTAAGGTCTGCTCTTCCGTCTAACCATTTAAAAAGATTTACATTTAAAATACAAGATGTAAATTGGGACGATCGTATTTTCATTTAAAACTGGGAAGCAATACTAGGGATCATCCCCGTGAAACCTTAAGAGATTGAGTAAACCCAGCAAAAACCCAATTAGGACGGCGGACATGGGTTAAAAGCAGTAACAGTACGATATAATTATAAATATACAAATAGCAAAATATAGAAATTACTACAAGGATATCAAAACAAATTATTACGTAATGACAATATTTACAAATTATATATTACATAAGATTATATGACACTAGGGTACTGAAAGAATAAAAGAGAGATAATGTAAAAGCAAAAAAGAGAAAGAAAGAAAGAAAGCATACAAATGAAGGAGAAAAAATAGACAGAGAATGTGGGAATGCTTAAGGGTATAAGACCATACATCTAGACGCGTCTAATTTGTAATAATCTTATTAAAAATAATATCCTTAGTCGAGTTAGTTTGAGATGGGACAAGAGTTGGTAGTTGCATCTTACGGTAATGAACTCGACGAACACCGGTTCTTGATGTACCAGAAATAGATGATTTGAATTTTCATTCGGGTTTATGCTCATGCACAAAGTTATTGTTGACTTCTTTTTCGTAATATCTTTAGCTCTTGGGAATATATCGGAAGAGAGAAGAGTTATGGGGATGAAAACAAAAATTCATTCTGAGCGCATTATGCTCCTGTATCGAAGCAGTGTGCATTTTTTCTTTTTAGTTTCTGTTTATTTTTTCTTCGTCTTTTCCCTTCTCGTTTCGTTGTACCTTTTCATGAACTGTTTTATTTCTTAAAGTAAATGTATGGGTAATTATTTCGTCTTTCCACTGGGTCACTTTATTCATTTATAGCAAAAGAAAAAAAAAGATATGAAATAAAATGAAATTACAATATCACATGAGCAAATAAATAAATAAATAAATTATATGAAACGTAATAAAATGTATTTAACTACCTAAACCTCATGTTCACATGTTTTAGTTCACAATTTCACCCAACAGCTTCACTTACAGACATAAAATATTCGGCAAAATAACGTCAGTATGTTTCTAATTTAGGGCATAGTAACGCAACTGTTGTCCAATGACCTTAGCAGGGTATTACGGGTAATGGTGATTGACTTTAGCGTCGTGTGACTCGCTGCGAGGAAAAACGGGGGCGCTGATTACATTCAAGGGCCCTACGTGCTCCGGCTTCTCCTATACATCATTTTCAAGACAAATTTCATTTTTGAACGTAGATTGTCACTTTTATCTCTAGCCACCGACAACTCGACGAACTAATATTCTGTCCACGTGAAAAATATTACGATTATATTATAGTAGCTGCCAAATTGTATGTAAAATTTATTTTATCTTACATTTTATTTTACGTGTGTAATGAAGGAATCTTCTCTCAAAGATATCGATGGAAAATGTGAAAAGGTCTTCATTACGAATTAAATCGGCTAACAGCAAATAAGAACTAAATTCTGTCTATTGAAAGGTGAATATAGGCAAACCTTCTCAGTCAGTGTTTTCCAAAGTAATTCAGGTACACCAAATTTCCTAAAATAATACTGTATTTGTGTCCTGTTTGCAGTAATGAGATACTCAACGATACTTTACAAACACAGTTTCTACTTTTTTTTATCCATTAGGGAATTTCTGTTATGCATTGTGAACATTAATTCTGTAACCCCTTCCACACCCCTGATTTTCTCCCGTTTTTCTTCAGGTGGAGACGGATTTTATACACAGGTTCTCTGGGCTCTTGCCTTGGGGCAGCGGTTTATTGTAATAATTACTCTTGAATTTTGAGTTATTTTAATAGTTACGATTTATAAACAATATTTTTATTCGAATAATCTATTGTTTGATAATAATAATAATAATAATACGAACTTGTGAAATAACGTTTTCGTGTTTCATTAAAGAAAAAAATTGTTGATTTTATAACACGTAGCTAATTCTTATCTGCTGAAATTTTCAATCCGCCTCTGCCTTAGGGTCCTTGATCGGAATTGTTGGGATGGTCCCTTGCTTGCTTCCAGAGAGTTCTTAGTTTATCCTCCACGTGGTCATACGCAGATTGTAACAGCGCTTTTGACAATAAATTTATTATTATTATTATTATGTGATTTTATTCTGACAGTTTCCTTTTTTTTTCTTCAATGCTTGATATGCTGAATTTCAACTGTAGTTCTCCCTAGTCATTCAATATGTTGTCCCCAGTATTATGTAAATGTTAGATTTAGTGGCTGGGGTGGTGTTCAATACTTTGGTGGGATGAGGCAGACAAAAAATTAAATATATTCCCATGTTCATTTCTTGAAACACTTTCCTGGTGAGAAAACCTAAAGGAAATAATTCATTGCTTGAAACAGAAACTATTACAGCGAGTGTCATTCTTCGGTTATTTCACCTCTTGCTATAGTAGAGAGCCGAACTCACTCAGACTGTGATGGACAGTTCTTGTTACCTGACTGTCGACATGTGATTGTGGTTGCCGGTGCGGAAAATGTCTTGCAATTTAACTTAGGAATTTCCAGTATGTATTATTTAAAATGTGCAATAAAAGAACATGTTATAAAATTTGTGACATATTCGTATTAGATTACTAATATTAATTACTGTGGTATCAAATAATACAAACGTATACATGTTATCATATGTCTACAATATTAAAAATGTCGTTCATGAATAACATTCTATATAATTTGTTTATTTAGGCAACAACGTGTAATATAATTTGTTAAATAATGACAGTAGTTATTTCTAAATTAACGAAACAATATATTTGCCATAAAAATATAATCACTGATTACACTGAAAAATACAAGTTAAGAGGTCTCAGTGGAAAAAGCCCTAGGCAATATCTCATTGGAAAACTATGAAAAATGTAATATACAAAGATTATCCTGTTGAAACACAAGAAATGGGTAATGTGCTCGTTTCCTCTGTCCAAATGTTTAAAAAGTAATCAGATTCGTACGCTGCTGTTCTCTGTTCAAAATCAATAAATGTTATGTAATAGTATATTTCTTTGTGTGCAGTGCTGAGAAAATGACACAATTTAGAAACTTTTTTAAAGAATGAAGAAAGATGTTGTGTTGTCTACTAGTAAAATATTTATTCAGATAGTACTTTCACCTATCTTCAGTCTAAAATAAAACGAAATACAAAAATATAAACAATATGTAAGAATGGAAAGTTCAATAATTTTTGTTAAGTTTATAAACATATGAAATTTGTTAAAATTATGAAAATTTGAAATTATTTGAAATTTGTTAAAAATTTCAGGAAAGTCCATTAGTAAATTGGTTATTCCGTGAGAAGGGACAAAAGAGGGGAAAAGTTGCTTATATGTTCATTGCACACAAGGACATTCTGTTTTAATAATTTACGTATGTGCAAATTTTCTAAGATTAATCTTTTTCTGAAGGTGTTTTCTATTTCAAGGATGTATATTTTTTGATCAATGTTGAAAGAGTGGGTGAAAAGACGTAGAAGGTTGGCAAAATCAGATTGATTGCTATTGTTGTGTAAGGTGTGAATGTGTTCTTTAATTCTGATTTTGAATTTCCTACCGGTCATTCCTACATATTTGACATCACAATCATTACAAGACAGAAGGTACACCCCACTTTTTTCTAGGGTGGGGTTGTGTCTATTGGTCGTAAAATTTGGTTTTGGATAGAGTTGTCTGTGTTGAAAATTGTCTTGTAACCCAAGGAAGAAAGAGTGTTAGCAATTGTGTTTGTAATTTGTCCTAGATAATGGATAAATACTGTCATAACTTTTGATCAGGTGAAAATTGCGACGATTCGAACCCTGGACTCCTGTTTTGATCGCACGTTAACCACTACACGGGTTGGTCGAGATATTCTGCGAGTCCCACACACGGGGAACAGTCTTTACGACTCTTCTCTATGGTGCGAAACTGCATTTTCCCCCACCTGCAAGGGCTCTAATGACCTTCCCGTTGACGAACCCTAAAGCCCCACAAAAAGAGGAAGGTTCAACTCACTTATTTATTTTTAAATTTTCATTTAGTTGCAGTTTTTATCTCTTATTCACGGATTTATTCTACATTAAATTGATGTTCTGTTTCCAATACATTAAAAATTATATTTTAATCAATTTCATTTTTTAAATAATTTTAACAAATTTCAAATGTTTATAAACTGAACAAAAATTCTTGTACTTGGCATTCTTACATATTGTTTTCTTTTTTATATNTTTCAAATGTTTATAAACTGAACAAAAATTCTTGTACTTGGCATTCTTACATATTGTTTTCTTTTTTATATTTTGCTCTATTTTACACTAAGCTGGCGAAAGTTGTATCTGAATAAATATTTTACTAGTAGGCAACACCAAATCTTTCATTTATTCTTAAAAATGAATACTAGTATCTCACCGAAATCCAACCAATTTAGAAACATTTAGAAACCAATAAGAATGTCAATCGCTCTAAAGCTAAGAAGCTAGAAATAATTTGAACTCTTGAAATATGTCACGATGTACCTGAATAAAGACAAAATTTCAATATCGTGATCCGTTTAAGAGGTAAACGTACTTCTTGTCCGAAAGATGTATATTTCAAAATAATATGTACGTAACCTTCTCTATATCCACATGTAGATAGAAAATATTTCAGTATTTCTCTGAAATGGTTCACGTGTCAATAAAATATCATTTTTTATTGTTCCAGGTGAGTGCTTTTACGGAGTCCTCTCTCCACGATGTTCTCTCTTGAATGCATGATGGTAAGATAATTTATTGTTTCCGTTTTTTATCAAAGTTTTCTCACTATGAATTTCCGATTTTTTCGTCTACGAATCGACTTCTGAATATTTTTAATAGGTGATAAGAAAGTGTGATTGAATAAAAAAATAAATAAGGGAAAGGGTAATTGCCCCCAGTCAGTTCAAGATTCGTTATCTATATACATATCAAAATGAATCTTTGACGGTATAATTAATATTAAAGGTGACTAAATGGTGATCATTGATTTCGATGTTTATAATCGGTGGTGTGATAAAATAACTTAATTATTGATTCTGAAGGGAAAAGTAAAGTCTGGGACTGTCTTCTTAAACATGTAAAAATCATTAATTACTTTTCTTTACATTGTAACTGTGAAGTTACTTCTCTTTCACATGGATTTCACCTGCTACCTGTTATTTTAAATCCAGAAACGACTTTAATCGTGAAACATCGTACCACTTTTTATCAGGACACTTATAACAATTATAAATAATTACTTAAAATTTTACAAGACAGGTTGATAACTGACTCCAGTTGAATAAATGCACATTTTATATTATTTTTTTCACAAACCAATTTTTGTAACTAATTAGATTGACGTTAGTAGCTACTATTATGTATAAAACGAACATAGAAAGTAATCTAAATACTAACAAAAAGGTAATTAGACTTTTAAATGATTTGGCTAACGTTACCCAGTAATATAGACGTGCTAGGTACTAGTCAAGCACAAAAACATATATTTTGAAACAATTACTAATGCATCTATTCTATTTATATTAAAATTAGTAGTCATGACAGTAATTATTGAATTAGGTTGTATCAACCTAATTCAACTGCGAAATCATTATAATAAAAAATTTATTGTCAAAAAAAGCAGTACAAACTGCGTATGACCACGTGGAGGAACAATAAACTAATTTACTCTCCGGAAGCAAGCAAGGGACCATCCCATCAATTCCGATCAGGGGCCCTAAGGCAGAGGCGGATTCAAAAATTTCAGCAAAATTTCTTAGATTAGATGAAAAGTTAGCTGCGAGTTATAATACTAATAGAATGTCAATATGTTTGTAATTATTATCGAACTATAGATTATTCTGAGTATAGTGTTTAAAAATCATAAGAATTGGAATAACACTAAATTCACGATTTATTGTTACAATAAACACGCCCCTGGACAAAGCCTAGAGAACCTGTATAAGAAATCCGCCTCTACCCGAAGGTAAACCGGAGCAAAACTCGGGCCAGGATGGAGCTACAGAATTAATGTACACAACCGTCCCAAAGTTGAGTACACATAAAACTAAATTAATATGAGCCATAAGACACTACACAATCATGCAAAAAAATAGTTTTTGAAATTATTATAAGTTATTTAAAAAGCACTACAACAATGGCGTGATAAAGTACAAGACGGATTTAACTTTTATTACAATCAATAAATTCTTTTACATTGTAGAAGCACTGGTGCAGGAGGTAGTTTTTAACCGCGGATTTGAAGATATTCAATTTCATAATATATTTTATTAATTATACTGTTTAAATTGAAAGGATGTATCTGAAAAATTGTCTCGCTTGACTTGGGTTCTCTAGTTCTACGACAGATTTCGACGGATATTTTTGTTAAGGAAAGGCAAGTATCATACTGTTCTTTTCTGTATTTTTATATCGATTTCATTAGAAATGACATGGGAATTTATTAAGAAAACGNTTATATCGATTTCATTAGAAATGACATGGGAATTTATTAAGAAAACGTCCATCAGAGGGTTCATCTATTAGAAACCGTACAAATTCAAGATATTTTTATTCAAATATTAGCCCTCAAGGTCCCAATTTTGAGGAAAAAACATGAATTAATATTTATGTATTAGTTAAAATACCATAGTATAAGCAATATTCAGGAACTCGCTTGACTCATTCAAAATGCACAAGAGCGCGACGGTTTCGTGATTTAGAAATCTCACCTCCGAAAAAGTGAAATATCTTTCTGCGCGGTGACAAATAGATAGAAGTGATGTAAAAATACTACGGACAATTTACTACTAATCAAAATAAGCTTCCATCGCTTTCGTGATTTAAAACGTGGTCTATTTAAAAAAATAAGTTTTACCTCCATAAGATGCAATGTATTACACCAATTATAACTCGAACTATTTCATGTAAATGGTCGATGAGGTATGTTTTTTCAAGATAAAATCTTGAAAAGTACATGTTACTTTGCTTACTTATGCGTATTTCAGATATTTTAGTGATTGAATTCTACCTACTACCTTAAACATTCAATAGATTCATAAACACTTGCCTGGTGGCTCATACTACAATAACATGTCTCATAGGAACAGCTATTTTACAGTATCGGCTTGTGTTGTATATTCCTTGAAGATATAAATGTGTCGCTGGTGCAACCCGTACGTCTGCTGCATCCAGTCACTCCATCCACTGCGCTTTTACAGCCTCTGTTGTGTCTGCCGCCGCCGTTGCGTCTTTATGGGCGCGTAAATCGCCTGACGCGTCACGGTCGCGCGCCGTCCCTTTCCACCTCCGGCTCACGTCTTCGTCTCTGACGTCACCGTCGCCATCACCGTGCCTTCGTCACCGTTGCTAGACTTAGTTCTCCTGAGACATTTGGAGAGTGATTTACGAATCTCACCTCCGAAAAAAGTGAAAGGGTGGATTTATGGAGAAATTTTTTTTTATTGTAAGTTACCGGTGTTCCATCATTATTGATTCGTATTTTATACTCCAAGTCATGTAACTTTGCCGATAATTATGCAATATGGCTGCCTAACACGAATTGCCAACTTCTACGAATAAAAGTTAGATCCAAATAAACATTGATGGTAGATGGTAATAAACAAACGTAGAAAATTAATAATAAACGCAGACTTCAATGATATGAAACCGCGAGTTCCTATGAAGCAATTCGTCAATATTACTACATAATGTAACATCTTCATACCTGGGACGAAGCTTACGAACTTACTGCAATTCGAATTAAATTTGTATGTTCACGAATTATGGAAGAAATCATTTGTAATTAAATTATCAAATACCGACACAAAAACGTTCCCGACCTGAAAATGTCAGATTTTTTTGAGTTGAAATTTTCTGTATTTTAATATTTTGAACATTTTTGTCATTAAAATCAAAGAAGAGCCGCATTTATAGTTAAGAGTTATCTTTACACCGAAGTTTATATTAATAAACTCTCTCTTATGTAAATTTTTCAAGACTGAATCGTGCATAGGTTTTATAATATGCATGCTGCAAATCATGCAATATGTAATTTAGTTTGTGAGTCTGTGTAAAAGCGATCAGTCAAACGAACACACACAGAATTGTCGCTACAAATTTAAATTCACACGCGATTGCGGTTTTTAATATGATGCCAAATGGCGGATATCATCGAAATGTTACAATTATTGAATATGAGACGAGAATATCGTCGGATGACACCACTTTCCGGATAAGACGTTCTTCTTTCTTCTGTACGTGCAACAATTTGCATCGACACAATAATTCTAGAGAAATCGAAGAATAATTAAATGGGGTATTTAGGATTGTTTTCTTGCCAGAAATGAATAGGTGCTCTTTGAAATGACTAGCACACTAATATGTTTCTTATTAATGTAAGTAGCTGTGAGTATTCATGTTGAGTCAGCGTCTGAACTCAGAAAATTACCTGTTAAATTCAGGTCTGACGTATATGTGAAGCTGCGAATATTACTTCATGCATATTTTTCACTTGCTTCGTAAATAATCAACTTCTGAAACAAGAAGGAATTTTTACCTTTAGTTTTTTTTTGTCCATTTTTCTGAAGATCTCATTAAGATTTTCAGTCTGTAACCCATGTTAGACTGAAAAATTTAAGTAACTGTCCGCTGAATTCCTTACATGATATATATGGCGTGTCGTTCATGACCTTGACGAACCCTAAAGCCCCCCCACTCCCCACCCCCAAAAAAATGTTCAAGAACGAATATTTTTTATCCACTTCCCTTGTTTTAAACCCTCTTTTGCTTTCTTTTAAATATATTGTAACATCCTATTATTGGCAGTGTCTATTCTACAAATGGTACTTTCATCGGAATAGAATGTATTATATCTTCAGTTTAACTTATGAAGGAGTAAATATACGAGTATTTTAGTATTCTTGATAATCTGCACAGGATAATGACGTGGTATAATTGTTGATGGAAATTCACAATTCCGTCATGGAGATTCTTTGGCCTGTTTCTAATGATATTGACTTTGTTGAAAGAAAATAAATGTAACATGGATTCAAACTAAGCTCGAAAAAGGATTGTTCTTATTAGATAAATAATTCGAGACTTACGACCTTTTATGGACGAACAGGATATATTTTGTGATAAAAAATCACAACGTTTCGGCTTTTTTTAAATTTGTATTTTATTTAATTATATTATATAATGGACGTTATTTGTAGTAAAGTATTGTTCTGTTCAATTTTTTGTTTCAACTCAAACCATTGTTCAAACAATCGTCCAACATGTATTATATTTTGTTCATAACCAATTTACTCAAACATTACGCCTTCATTGTTAAGTAAAACACATAAAGAAGCACATTGATAGTTTTCTGTCTTCGTTCTAGTTGTAAAATGCTCATACCACTTTACAACGTTATTTTATGTAGCTTAATTTCTATCATCATCGCTTTTACGTGACTTTTGTCACATTTAAGAGCTATTATATTTCTTTGCGCTACTGTTTATGAGAATTTCTATATTGAAACACATGTTTACGTGTAACTTACACCGAACTATTCTGTCTCTTCTTATTGATTAACCATATCTTTTCTTTGATACACAACGACATAATTCATTATTTCCTCCCATTTCATATAATAATTATCATTCAATTGAATGTGAACGTGAAAATTCACGAGCTTTTGTGTAGATTCTAAATTCAAGCGACTATCGGTACTAAGGAACAAATTTTCTTCTTTGTATTCGGTATTTCTCATGGTCTTGCCTTATTCATGGTGTCTGAAATTAATTTATAAAGCAAGTGTTACAGTTTCTAAGTGAATTGTTTATTTTATACAGAACTTATTAATAGTATTAGAGTATCATTAGTACAAACGTTTACACTTAATGCACATGATGCCGTTAGAACCGTATGTAACCCTCCCCTTTATCCGGTGACTTTGTACGGGAAATAAATATAAAAATAATTGTAACCACGTTTATTGTTTACTGTATTAAACATAAATGCTCTTGAGTGTTATTTTTGGAAAGTAATTATTAACCCCATTTTTATTAAGAGATTGCCAACCAAAAAAATTGTAATAAGGGCGTCGCATTTAGTTACTCTGAAAGTCTTACATTTTATTGTATTTATGAGCTGAAATATTAATTTCAAATTGATTTTTAAATCTCTTCTATTGTTATATTCAATGTTTCATCGAACAGTTTTCTAGAAGAAAATCATTAGAACGAATATGTGCTATGACAGTATTTTACCCTCGGTTTTAACTTAGGTATGAAACAGGATCGATCCTAAAAATATGACACATTCCGTAGAATCTTAATGGATGATTACCATGCCGCCGCCGGCCAGAAACAAAATTTTTGGTGCTAAAGAAGATCAAAGAGAAAGTTCGTTAAATTAGTTGGCAGT
>NNCF01126808.1:1151505-1190360 GCA_002313205.1 Laupala kohalensis | reverse complement strand
TAATCCCCTATATAATATCCGAGAATTGCTCATTGTGATCTGTTCGTGATGAGGAAATTAACGATGCTTGCGTATTTGTGGTCGTATCCTCACGACTTAAGACGACAGAGGGAGACCGTAAAAATGTGGCCTTCTTTTACGGGTGGTCTTGTCTTTCGAAAGTCTTAGTGAGTACTTCACTTCAGGGGAGGAGTGTGTCATAAACACCCAGTGTAATCAAATCGTAAATTTGGCGACGTATAATCGTACGTGCGCAGGAAGGCAAACGAAACGAAACGAAACGAAAGAGAAAAATATAGAACGTGTTCTTGAAAACAGATAAGAGAGGAATGATCTTAAATGGCCAGGTAAAAATATTGAGTGTTGCACTGTTGCTTGATTTGTATTTACGATTTCAACCGGCCATAAATTATTATGGGACTAAATAAAATCTCGACATTAAGGGCTGGAGTGAGTGCAATTGCAAGAAACGACGTGGAATCTGGGATACGATAATGCGAAGAAACGTCCGGGAAGCTTGTCATGTTCTACTGCGTAGTCACTTAAAATTTCCGTGAAATACACGGAGGTATTAAAAGTATCTTATTTGAACTCCGATAATTTTACGATACAATACGGTAAAAAAGTTAACTGAAAATTTTATTCTTCTTCAATATCCAGAATAGGTCATTTTTCTTCATACTCATCCTGTTATCATGTTACAAGCTTCAAGTGTGTGAAATAATCATACGTACTGGTCTAACAATAAAGAGTCATTTATGAATTCTTGCATCTCTATAGTTTTAAAGTAAATAATTTCCCTCTCCATAATTTTAAAGTCATTGTAAAGTATATTGTGTATTCAGGTATTAAGACACCTTGAGATTTGTAGTATCAGGACTGAAAAGGATAGAAATTAACAACAGCAGAAAATCATAAAAAACAAAAGGTTTTGTGTAAAACAAACAAACAAGGGATTTAATTCCTGGTGTCGACCAGGGGTCGCCGAACTTTAGAAGTAATTTAAACAGCTAATTTGCATGTCAAGAAGGAATCTAGTTCGTTCAACTGTTGCTTATTGCAACTAATGCTCAAATATTTCTGCGGACCATCAATTTCTTCTCGCAGACCATCATTGGTCCGAGGACCACCTGACGACGACCGCTGGTTTAAACCAAGATTAAGAATAACATTAGTATTAACGACGCTGCAGTCCCCAAATACTACGCAAACTAGGAAGGAAAATCGGAGAAAAGTACAGGAACATTTGTTTTAAACTTTTCCCAAAAAACTATTCCATGTTGTTCCAGGCGTCTGAACATTTTATTCTTCTACTTTGTATCATCGAGAAAGAGAGTCAATTATATCCCAAGGTTCTGTGGCGAATAGTTCGTAATCAAGAGATAACCGTGAAGGGGGGGGGGACTGATAATGCGGAATCACTCGTATTGGTTTCAAGGGACTTTAATTCGGTCACATGATTGTGTCGTCTCTCTCTCTCTCTTCTCTACTAATAAGAGGCGAGCATTAACAATTTCAATTTTAATTCATTCTCAACAACAATAACAATACATATTTTAACTTATGACATACTTAAAAACCTTCAATGACATCCCAGTTTTCAACAGTCATTCCGGGTATCTCTTTCCTCTTAAACCTTTGCTCCATTTTACTTCCCTTTAGGTGTGTCTGGAGTGAGACTACAAAGAGTGTGGCCGATGCGTGCCCAAGTTTTCGCCATTTTTCCGTAAAGTTGGTTCGAATGCAGTTAAATCTATATAAATCTCTAAATATATTTGAATACATTTGTGTGGAAATACTTTTGCTTGTTTTTCAAACCAAACTAAACGTAATTAATTAATCACTTTCAAAAGTGAGTCTTCACATATATATTTGAATAACTTGTCAATTTGACGAAAAAATGGCGGCATTCAGTGATCGGCCACACACATACTCACTCTGGTAGTACCTATTTGCCGCTGCTTTTTGAGTTGCCCGTTCGTGTCTTGTATCATGTATCGCCACTTTTATTGTTCCGATTAGGTACACAAGTATCGAGTAACAGCTGGCGCCAAACGGAACACGAGAATTTGCACGTAGTACATAACAAAAACTACTTGATCATACTAGAGATTATCGTATGCACTACACCTTCCCACATTACTTTTGAACTAGCGCCAAATCTTGGGAATGTCTGTGGCGCTATGATGAGAGTTTGAACTATTATAGAGTGTTGAATCTCAAATTAACCACAAGATAGCACTAGTGTCATTCCTATTCTTTGCATGGCGCAAGAATCAAACTATCCCGTGACATGGTTCGGTTTCCGACCACCCTCCCCGAGATAGCGCCACAGACATTCCCAAATTCCTTGATATTTATTTGTGATATGGGAAGGTCTTATATGAACGATTATCAGTAGTACGATCAAGTGGTTCTTGGGTGTTACGAGAAATTACGTGCTCTTAAGGAGGGACCAGCACTCCCAAGTTCGTCAAATTACTGAGATGTATAATTGTTTTCTTTATTTATCTTGTAATTGCCACAATATGAATAATAGTGACGAAAAAACATGATTCAATTTTCTATCTATCAGTTAATAATATAGTACAAATAATACTCAATAACTCTCTTGTCTCGTTTCAAACCATAAGAGCATATACTAACATGGCGGCCGTGCACAACGGTTTCGAGATTTATGCACCACATGTCAGAAAAAAGTGAATTACAGTGGAGCCTCTTTAACTCGAAATCCTCTTTAAGTCGAAGAAATTGGCCATTCCCTTCCGTTGAAGTACAAAAATCGCTACAACTGGAATTATTTAGAAGTTATAACTCGAACTAAATCTGATTTCCCTATGATGTACTATTCATACATATCACGCTCTCTAACTCGAACTACAAATCTAGCGGACTCTATAACTCGAAAAAGTATGTAAACTTTGTGACCGCTGTAAAACGAAATTATTTTCGCAAGACTCTTTAACTCCAAGCAATAGTTTCGTTGTCAATAACCAATTCCAAGAAATCATTTCGTACTTTCATTGAAAGATGTAGTGATATCGAGGACAATATATTTAGTGCCTTGTTTGCAATCGAAAATACAATTGAATTGTCAACTGTGTTAATTCTTTGACTCAAAAGAAAATTACAGATTTCTTTCAAAAAGTGCATATTTTCAAGTTGTTCCTTTACCATAAAGTAATCTTTATACGTGTAATTATGTACAACACAAATGTAGTAAATTATATCTCTGCAAGTTGATTTTTTTATTTTCTAATGATTTCAATAACATGTGCTTCTATAACTCAAAACTGATAATGTTAAAAACAACTTATCTCGAAGTCCTCTATAACTCGAAAACTCGTTAACTAAAAAATTATAACATTTCCCTTGAAGTCCGAGTTAAAATGGCTCTACTGTATCAATCTCAAATGTCCGGTGACAGAGAAAAAAGTGATGAAAAAATACTACTGAAAATTTACTACAAATCAAAGAATAGATCTATCACTTTCGTGATTTAAAAGTTGGTAATTTTTTTAAAATATGTGTTTTCTCCATAAGACGCTATGAATTACACCTTTAATTATGATTGCAATTATTTTATTTAAATGATCGGTGAGGATTGTTTTTCAAGTTGAAATCACAATAAGTACGTGTTAGTGCGTTTATTTATGCCGATCTAAGATATTTTAGTGATTTAATTCTACCTACGCTAGTGCTACCTTAGGTTGTGGATACGGCTGACGGTCTTTCTTGAATTAAGGACTCTAACGTGGAAGGGCTTGCCTGTGTGGAACATAGAAGAGGAGCTCGTGCTTTCTTGCGCGGGGGCGTCTTGGGATCGCAGCATTCTTCGCGTTGAGAAGGGCGTGACTGCTCCGCTTCCAGTACTCGAGAGAGTTTCGTCGCATTAAACAGCAGCATTTTTGCTCTACGACGCCGCCGCCGCAACTGTCGCTGTTGGCAATTTAATGCTCTTAATTTAATCCACGTCTCCGTCATTAGGATTCACTTACCCACCAACTTTAGCTAACGATTGGTGTAATGTAATTTGCAATTCAAAATTTGGTAAAGGGAGCTTTCGTAATTAGCTATGTTCCTTTTGCTAATGAATCCCAATGAACGAATTCTCTAGATATAGATAAAGGGAGATATGGTAATTTGTAAATAATGACATTTTTGTCACATATTTTTGCTAATGATTATAGATTTTCTAGAAGCAGAAAATAATATGGAATTTAGTAATTTTTATTTCTCAAAAAGCTAATAAATGTAGCTATTAACAGCTAGCTTAGAAACTTGATAACTTTATGACACTCTATCTAAAATATCTTATCAATACTGTACTTTATGTATATTTTATGGATGTATACGTTATGATCCATAATTTTACGTCCATAAGTCTTCCCATTTTAGTCACGAAAATTAGAATTTAATACTATTTCTAAAATATGACAATGCTCGAACTAACGTTCCTTCCTGAAGAAACTTTTAACTTGAGAAATTAAAATATTATAATTCTTTGAGTTAGCTAGTTCTCAAAGTTAAGGTTCTCTTTGGAGGGGACAGGTAATATTTTTAAGTAATGACGTACATTTTCAACTTAAGAAGTAAATTAATATAATTTGTAGTATTATTTAGAGAGTTTGAATGGGTTACAAATAATTGCTATTTAACTTCGTGTCTTCCTTGAAGTCTGTCGATTTGGTGTTAATCTCTTCCTGCTAATCTTTTGTGACTGCTGGTGTTCCATAGATACGTTTTCAGACTATTTAAAGCTCACTGTGTTGTTTCAGAGCCACAAGTTAAAACATGTTATAATTATAATTGGGTAATGGTGGTGTGTTCGGTTTTAACTTGAGATAGAAAGCAAGTTATTGTCAATCGAAAAAAAATAAAAATTATTTTGTCAAAACGAGTGTCGACAACTTATGTTATCTTCAGTGGCAATATACAAATATATACTGCTGGTAAAATGATCTTAATAACAATAATAAATACACAAATATTAAATATGAAGATGAGTAGGATGATGGAGTTAATATTATTCAGAGAAGTTCCAATACTATTTCAGATTGTAGGCTACAGAAGATGACGACATATATCGACAACCGCTTTGTCAAAATGAATATTTATTCTATTGACTACATTCTTTTTTACTTCACATGTTATCTTGTCAAATTTATGGTCAGGAGTTAATGGTGATTTGAGACTCTTTCCGAACCTGTGTAGGTATGTGCCTAAGCTCTGCATCGGCATGCTAGAAAGTATTTTTTCCCGTATTGGCTGAATTCCGTTGTGTCAATGGAATTGCATCTCCCGCCGATCTGCCCTTCTGTCACTCTCTATTCAGCACTTCTTCCCACAGGCCATGGATGCGGTTTCGGAGACCAAGTGGAGGACGGGTGGGGACTTTGCACCGCAGAGAGGGCTAGTGCTGTGACGGCGGATAATGTCTTTAAGGGGAAGTGCTGTAGCTAGAGGGAATTTTCTTCTAGGTTTTCCCCTTTTGCTGAGGGTCTTATATCCGTGTTGGCTCAAGCCAAATTTCCAGCGGTTCATGAAACTTGAAAATATTCAAACTATCATTTGAAACATTGTCTGTGGCACTCTAGCCTAGTCATTCTGACGCACATAAGACCTTAATGTTAGTTTCTTATCCACGTAACCCTCGAAGCAAATGTAGTTTTTACAGTGTTATAAAACATTTTTTCTGAACATATGTTCATTTACTAAACAATTTTGGGTAAACTATTTGCTGTTTCCCGTCACTCTAATGTTAATAGGTGTATCTTCCACCACGTGAAGTTATTTCACGGAAATATCATTATCATTGCCACTTCATGTACTTATGGCAGAGCCGCCTTAAGAATTATAGCCAAAGCTATATTAATGACAAGTACGGCTTCTTTGAATGAAATGGGTTTATTTATGTATGTACCAAATATGAAAATATTTTGTCTTTCGCAAAAATTAAATTCTTAAAAGTGACGTAGCGACTCTCTCATGATGCATGCTATTCCATGAATCAACTACTTTTATTCTGTAACTAAAATTGAATGGATCAACAGTCTGAATCATCGACGAATAACGGCATAAAAAGTTGCAATTATGATGCTTTTGTCCTTGCTAACTCTACTTTGTGTGTTGAAACGCTTCCACGGAAGATTATATTGGAAAGACGATAAACTACTGAGATTGTTTCTCGAATGAACCTTTTCCCCAAGGGACTTACATCTAGTAAGTACATGTTTGGCAAACACGGGGCCCCGAGCTGAGACTGGCATATTTTCCACTTACTTGTGCGAGGCTCCTTCCTTTCTCTTTCCTGACCTCCCTTGGTCACCGCTTGTTCTTTTCGATACCGACACTGGGGTATCTTTCATTTTCCTCTTTTTCTAATTATTTTTGTAATCATTTGAGATATGTTGATATTTGAGTTGTAATTCAGGAGGGTTTTTAGTGGGTATGGTTGAGTCATTCGGCGAGTCCCACACGCGGGGAGAGTCATGTTGGCTCTCCCTAGTGCGTAACTGCATTTTTCCCACCTGTACAAGTTTTTAGGGCTCTAATGACCTCGATGTCGACGAGCCGTAAAACCCCACAAAACAAAATAATCGAATGAACTTTTGTTAATAATTATGTTTCATAACGGAGCAAAAAATACATTTTCAATCTAATGAAGTGTAATTTTAAATTATAAAAATTTGAGTTTTCTTAAATCATCTCCAAATTTTTAGTGGGAGGTGTGAAAGCTTCCATATTCAGATAATGTATGATCGAAAAAAGTTTAAATTGCTTATGATCACGTGGAGGACATTGAACTAATTTTCTCTTCGGAAGAAAGCAAGGTACCGTCACAACAATTCCGATCATGGGCCCTAAAGCAGAGGTGGATTTAACATTTCAGCTAACTCCTTGTAATAAAAATAATTCGGTACGTATTATAATATTAATTGAATAACAACAAATTTGTATTTAAT
Source organism: Laupala kohalensis (assembly GCA_002313205.1). Classification (NCBI taxonomy): domain Eukaryota; kingdom Metazoa; phylum Arthropoda; class Insecta; order Orthoptera; family Trigonidiidae; genus Laupala; species Laupala kohalensis. The sequence continues at coordinate 1,183,395 of NNCF01126808.1, read as the reverse complement.
AAAACACAAAAACTTTATTTCAGAAGTGTGTATTGTTATCAAACTATAGATTATTCGGAAAATGTTGTTTATAAATCGTAACTATTAAATAAATTCGGTTTCTGATTTCAGTAGATGCCTAGGCATCAAAACAAATTTTTCAGGATTTATACTTTTTAATATTTGAGAAGAGGAGACTATTAGGAAATGGTTCTCTGCTTGTCTTTATATGCATTTCTCTATGGTGGTATATGTGGGTGTGATACTTAGTGGTTTAGTGTCATCACCACGGTGACTTGGGAGGTCGCTAAGTGAGTCAAACGGGCCGTGAGTGTGGGCGACACCGCAAGAGAATTCCGAGGAAAGGGGTAATGTGGCGCTGAGTGGCCGATGTGGAAGGGACATTGTGGTTTCGTCCGTCGTCCGCTGGAAGGGTGGTCTCGCTGGAGTCAGTGGCTTCTCCTTGCAAAAACTCTCGTCTTCACATCGGACCCACAGCCGCAAATCAAGAGCCACTGAGGGGAAAATTACCTTCTTGTCCAACTGAAAGATGAAGTACCAACTTGAGATAGGATTCTGCGGTTTCACAACGAACATCGTGATGGACAAGGACGAAGGTGGTTTAAAAATTGCAGTGTCTCAGAGCAAGTAACTCTCCTGCAGGGAAACGTTTCTCTCGTGCTCATGGGAAGCTGTAAACATACTTTTCACTTTTAGAGGAAGAAAGTACACTCAAATTTGACGTAAAAAAATTCGAAAACTAATTGAGTAAATAAAATTGAAATTTGATTGTCTAAATTTTATGTCATGTAAGGGAAACAAATGCCCACAAATGTCAGTGATAATGTAAAGATCATAAACTGTAGGATTTGGGCTGTCCAGGTGACGCCGTGTCGAAACATTAAAAAGCTAACGTTTTTCGACAGTTGTTTTATGGTCTCTTCGGAGCAATGCCATAATACGATGGTCGAAACTTTATCTTTTATATTTCGACGGGGCATCACCCGGACAGCCTGAATCCCATGGTCTCCGGCCGCGGAAAGCTTCGCGTTCATTAACTGTACCTATTCTTTTCAGAAAGTCTTGTGGGAAGTTAATTTCAGGGTTTAAAATTTACAGCAATGTGTTTACGAACAAAGATCATAAAATAATTATTTGACTTACAAAACAAATTTTTCAGGAGACACTTTGCAAAAATTATATGGAAACAATCACACAAAACAAACAATACTCTCGTAATCAATCGTAACTGGATAGAAATCACCTAACAACACTTAAGTGAACTTTTGGATTATATACAATTATCGAGTTGTATAATTTTTAAAAGATATCGTTATTTCAACTAAAACACTTTCACTTTTTCTTTCGCGGGGGAAATAAAAATGAATAAATGCTGAAATAAACGGTAGGTCCAGCAAAATAATTGCTAACGTTACTGGAAATATTCTGTGTGCTACTGTCAAAGCCGGAAATTGGTGAGTCTCTTATTGCCACTGTTTAGCTGGGCAATATTTCTCAGATGTGACGGTGTTCAGTGAAAGTATTCCGTATTTCCATTATAAAATGAAACTTAAAAAAACCCACCAAAACGTCCAAGTGAAGCAGGAAATTTTGTCCCCCGAGTGTCGCTCAATTTGTCAATAAACAAATTTTCAATGTACTATTGAAACATGACACAGGTTTGTATACATTTGAAATCATTATAAAATCTAGTTTAAAATTATTTTTAAAAACATTAAAAAACTAGTAAGCACTACCCACATCATATACAGAACAGATTCATATACATAACATATACATTCTGTATACGAGTATGTTGTGAGCAGCGTTCACACACTTAAAAAAAATAACCTTATGGTGATACCCAATGACATCGAAACGTTGTTTCATCTTAATAGTACATTCAAAATTCTGAAGTGACATACATAAAAAAATTCCTGCTTAATTTGGTCCTCTTTAATTTATTAGTAATACACTGAGACACAATGCGCAATGTCATAATTTCATTAAACATTTTTGGGACCTAAGACATTTGACCCTCTCCGTAATTTACTATAAATAAACACGTTTTTTTCTCGATATTTTTACCCACATTAGTTGTAAGCCCACTTTAGCTGATCTGTCCGGTATATTTACTTCAAATTCAATTCATGGAAATGCGTAAAACTTTCATTCCAAAAAGGAAAAAAAACTTAAGTGTTACGTAACGTGAGCAGATAGGCCAAGAGGAGACGCTGGTGTTAGAGAAGAACATGCATATGCAACGAGACATCTCGTTTCTTGCGCTTACAACGGACGAGACCTTGAGAGAGAAAATGTATCGTTGACCTCTCTTCCCTACAATTCCGCACTTCCTTTTTTTTTGGCTTGCGTTTAAAATGACTGTTTCCACGAATTCTACTGACTGAAATGCACTTCTTGGAAGCAATAGATTTCTTTGTTGTTTAAAAATACAGTTACACCTCCGTTTCTTCTACAATCCGTCAAGAAACAATCGGCGACAATCGAAACTGACGAAAGCAGTTATTTCCTAATGATTCAATGTAAATCCAATAAATTTCTTAGACATTTCAAAATACATATTTTATAGACATTAATTATGGGTTAAATGACAAATAATAAGAAATTACAATTTTTGAAACAATAACACGGGGTCACATTGTAGGCATTTAGTTAGTTAGTTGACTCAACAAACACAAAAACTCTCTAAAGAGGTCTCAATTTTTCGTTTCTATAAAATTTGCTTGAAATAAGGCAAATAATTATCGAGCAAAAAATTTTTAAACATTGTTTTTCAGGGTTTAAAATTTACAGCAGTGTGTTTACGAACAAAGATCATAAAATAATTATTTGACTTACAAAACAAATTTTTCAGGAGACACTTCGCAAAAATTATAAACATTGTTTTTTGCAAAATTAGCCGAGGTGTCATCGACCGACTCTACTGGCTAAAACAGAGACATTCTCGTGGAAATATCGATGAAAAACAAACCAGATTATATTTGAAGTCAACGAATACCAAGTTATTACTATAGTTTATTTTGGTGATTGATCTTGTTCTGCTCCTTGCCTAGAAATAGTTTCGGAGTGTCAACAAATAGTTTTATTTTCAGTGACGGGGTGTTTTTGTGTTATATACTACACAATTCAATAAGAGTGAACACCTCACTTATCTCCTGAACGTATAAAGATGTCGGAATGTGGATTTCACTAGGATAAGTAGTAACATAGGTAAAATCATTTTATGTATTGAAATGCATTGCAGCTTTTTAGCTAACTTACTGTGATTACCAAATTAGGGTCGTAATTGTGGTTACTTTATGATATCGGTATATCAGTATATCGTCTGTTTTAGTTGTGTAATAAATTATTTATTTACGTTAGTTACGATTTATCAGCAATACTCTTCGAATAATATATAATTTGATAATAATACGAACTTGGAAATAACTTTTTTGAGTTTTATTAAATACAATATTTGTTGGTATTATGTTAAAATTATAACTCGTACCGAACTATTTTTATTGTTAGGAGTGTGTTGAAATGTTAAATCCGCCTCTGTCCTAGGGGCCTTGATCAGAATTGATGAGATGATCCGTTGCTTGTGTCCGGAGAGTAAATTAGTTTATTGTCCCCCACGTGGCCATACGCAGTTTGTAACTGATTTTTTGACAATAAAGTTTTTATTTTATTTTACGTCAAGACGAGAAGTGATACCACTTCTCTCACCATGTAATCTCTAGATTCTCTCCCCGGGGCGCGTCAGTCAGTGGGCAGCAGGTGTTGATGGCAATTACGTCGGCACGTAGCAAACGCAGCCCAAGGCGGGCACCTTGCGGCACTCCGCGCATCTCTTGACTTCTGCTCCAACGCACGCGAGGCATCTGGGAAGCATTAAGCGAAGGCGATTCTTATTACATTTCATATTTCATGAAGTGTAAAATTCTGGCCTGAAATCCTGTTAACTTTGGTGGAAACCAGTTCTGAGCTATGGACATTAAGAGGAATCAAACCGTCATGGATTCATTATTTCAGGTTCAAGTTTTGAAAAAACAAAATAAAAAAAACAAATAGGAAAACGTTTCAAGTGCCAAAAAGAATGTTTTTACCGGAGACATAAAAAATTGATTAAAAGCCAATTGAGTACGAAAAATTACGAAAAAATCGTCATAAATTACTTCTCTTATTTTCCCATTAATGGTGCATTTAAGAATAAAATTTTATCCAAATTTAACATGTTTTGTTGATATCACTGTAAGTGCCAAATAATCAAAACATGGAGAAATGTTTTATTGAAAATCTTGCAAGTGCCAATTGTAATTCAAATATGGACAATGTTTGAAACTTCACATGTGATTTCCGAAACATCAAAAGAATGTATAATAACTACGCCTATTCATCATTATGCCTGGAGTTACGAAAAATATTGAAAAAAAAAATAGTGAGAAAAAATATATTGTAATATTTATTTCTCCAACTGATATTGTGTAATATATGTTAGCCTCGCCAGATACAAACGCCCACGCTATTTTTTTTTACTATCTACCGAAGGCACCAAGACGAATTACCATATCACTGACGTTGCCAGAGAACGTTGTCGCAAACAAGAAAACAATTTTTTTGGCACCTAGAACCTTTTCCATTCGTATGTCTCGATTGAAAAGAAATGTAATTCTATGGTAGCCCACAAAAATGCCCACGTTTCAGGTTTGTGACGATTAATACTCACTCCTACCCCTATCAACTTGAAATATCACGAAGACTCAAATCCAACCTGAGCTCTGTTTGTTATTTTGTGATGCCTGGTCGTAAGTTTCTTACGAATTAATTGTGTAAAAAATAGTAAGTAGCATATTAATGTATGCTACGAGCCCTAGATACTTCAGATTCTCGATGAAAGTGTTTCCTCGAGATATAGTACCCAGGAAAGAAAGAACAAGTTGCTTGAACTTATAGTTCTGCTAACAGAGAATTAAATATTTTTTAACTCTTAAAATAAAATAAAAATATGGATAGCTGATATCAATTTTAGCTTTTAAAATACCTTACCTGCCATTTTAGCGATGTTTACACTATTTAATATTTGGATGAAGAACATTTTCTCTTTTGAGAGAAGAATTCATTTTTGAAAATAAATTACTTTTTGAATCTTTTAAATTAATGAAATTCTCAAAATCAATGACCTATTATATACTGTATTATTTACTGGTCATTGTAAAGAGTTATTTGAGTTCATGGCCATGTTGTTACGGAGTCCAGAGAGTTCACAGTTTATATTACTTTCTTCATAAATAACTTCTTTGATACAAAGTAAATTTTTGTTGTTAGTTAGTATTATTAATAAAACAGCAAGTACAATTTTTTCTTTGTGTATAAACTATTTTAGATGTTAGTTAGTATTATTAATAAAACTAACATCTAAAATAGTTTATACACAAAGAAAAAATTGCACTTGCTGATTTCGGCATTATTTGGAATAGCTGATTTCACTTGCATCATTATGCACATATTGCAATTTTACTAATCGAGGAAACGAGACCCAGAAATAAATATGGCAGATAATAGGATTCCGTGTCAGTAAGCCCTACTAAAATTTTTAAAAAATATCCATAATCAATAAATATTTTCAGTTTTTTTTAAATAATAAAGGTAGGGTGAAAATAAAACGTAGTGGTGGAAACCCTACGCACTCAATCTTAGGTTTATTATCTTCGTTTTGATCGTACCCTTCTGTAACTGTCTAATGCTGTAAGAGTTGCAGTAGAGTCCAAGCCAATCTATCTTTGTTTTCCTTCCAGAAATAGTTATGCGGCAACGTTGTTTCACCTATTGTTCTTGAAACCAGGACCTATATTTATAAATGGGTTTACACCTAATTTTAAACTAATTTTATTCAGACTTCGCGACAAAGGACTTTCAAAGAATAAGAAACCGTTCAGAAATGGTACTTTCCGGCAGGGATGGAATTAGGCGATAAAACATTTTTTGGAATCTCCATGATATTGATTGTGTACATCTTTTTGTCTTTACGCCAGGACAAAAGAAATATTATACTTTTTTATTATTTAACTAAAGTAAAAACAAATGTGTTGATTCATTTATCAAAACTGAATTATTTAAGTTTGTAGTTAGCCATGGAAANGCCAGGACAAAAGAAATATTATACTTTTTTATTATTTAACTAAAGTAAAAACAAATGTGTTGATTCATTTATCAAAACTGAATTATTTTAGTTTGTAGTTAGAAGGTTTCATTGAAATTTCCATGCAAATTTAGTTCAAAATATATTGTGTGAGAAGTTAAATAGAAAGTGTATGTTGTTAAAAAAAAGAATATGAACATTTCTCTCGATATTAATCCTGTGTAAATTATATCTGTACGTCAATTTATTTTTAAGTGGCGAAACTCTCGTTTTATATGCTATACCAATCTTTTTAGCTGTTGGAGACCTTTTACTACCCGTGTACTCAAAAATAAAATTTAATTATTGTTGAGTCATTAGCTTTTCTTGTGTATGTTTTATCACTTAATTGCGAGTATAAATTATCAAAAAGAGAAAAATCGATCTCTAATGTAAGGAAATGTAAATTAGGCATTAAGAAAACGAAAGTTTAAATTACAGGTTTTTATGTCACGAAATGATTCAGTTCGTGAACGCGCGAAGAACCGATTCTTTTATTGGCTCCTCTGTTTTGAGAGCCAAATGAGTACGCAGGTTTTTTTTAAAAGTTAATTTGTAGGCATTGTAATCATCACTACGTAGATTCTTCCTAAACTGCTTGTTTTACATAGCTAAGGAACAGATACGGAGAAAAATATCAATTTATTTTGTTAAAGAAATAAAAATATAATTAGCTCAGGAATGGAAACTAGGGCAACACGTACTTGTAGTATCGGTTCTTATCTCATGATTTTGAAGTTTCAAACAGCATCATAAGAGGAAACTATGAATATAGTAGGTAAAAAATGCTCCCGCAGATATTTTTCCAGGGGGGCGGTTAAGGGGTATACCCTTTAATGTCAAAGAATAAAGTAACGCTTACTGTATAAGAGTTGGAAACGGGCTACTTTAATGGAGCATAAAAAATAAAATATTACATCATTGGCAGTAGAAGGCACCTTTAATTATCATATTTTTCCACGTTTCCCAATTTCCAAGGGGGGGGGGAGGAACCTAACCCCTAGACCCCACCTTGCGGGCGCCGATGATAGTACGGGTGAATATAGATTCCTTTCTACGTATTATTAGTGTTTCCTAATAGTAAACCATTTACAAATAATTGAGTTAAAACTCAAAGGATGTTAACAACCAGCTCAACAAGTAAAGATAAAGAAGTAATAATAATGCTTAAACAACTACTTAATAAACTATTTGGTCTTCTTTCATGTGAAATTATATTTACTTTTCTTCTGCTATAACCACCAAAGAGTAATACCCCATGATATTTGTTTTCAGAATGTCACTGTTTGTTTCATATTATTTGTAACATACTACAGCGAAAAATCCGCGAGACACAATTTTTAAAACTAGTTATTCAAGAGTCATCTGAAATGGACATAAATAATTCCGTGTCTGTAATGTATGTGTCATTTTTCGAAGATAAACGATTCAGTTTGAAGTAGAACAAACTTTCTGAGAGTAACAAGAAAGTTCTCTTAATTTTTTTTTGTGAATGGCAGTTAATTTTATTGATTCGACTGTGTGGGATCGTAGAAAAACTAGCAAGTACTTAAGTGTAAATATTTTCTTTTTTTACATTTATGTTCAAAGAAATTTGTAAGGCAAAATACCCAAAAATATTCACGTTAAGTAAATACTTATTCGACCATATTTAGGCATATCGGTTTGTAAAATTGTATTTTCTCTATTTAAATTCTATTCGAAATTTTATCATTTTACAGAATTATATAAGTTAAAATATTTCTTGTAAATTACATTTAATCTTTAAGGGGTAATAGTATTTTATGTTGTAGGTATCACTTAAACGGTTTTCACATACATTGTTGTCTCTGAAATTCTTCCTACCCATAATGCATGCGAAACTATTTATGGTTACTTTTGGTTCGGTTTAGAAGAACAATGGTGACCATATATCTTCCTGTTGGGGATGGAGACGCTTATTATAAACTAAGTGCTATTATTGTGTTATATAAGTGCTAATAAATCATAATAAGCATTCATAAACTTTAGATAATGTTTCCGTATTCATTTGCAAATTTGTACAATTTGTAGTAGTTTTTTGTATACAACATCTCTGATGTATATTTTTGTTTCATTATTCATAATCTCAATTTTATCCCATTTCATTTTATGATCTTTATTTGCACAATGATAAACTATTACACTACTTCTGTCATTCTTGTTTACATTTCTCCTATGTTCATTAATTCTAATATTAAGACATCGTTAAGCCTGATCAATGAAAGTGACTGGGCAATTCTCACAATTTATTTTATGAACCAATTATTTTTTTCCAGTTACGATCGTTTTAATCTGTCCTATGAGTTCAGAAGAATTTATGCGACAGAGAAGAGTTTTCATTTTCATAAAAAACATTCCTACTTCTAGTTTAAATAACTAACATATGATTCCTTTTATGTTAAATCATTACTCTCATACCGTTTCCTATTGAAAATTTATACCAGAGAATGCAGTTTTGTAGATGAGTAATGTAAAAATAATTTTCATTAAATTTATTAATAGCTATGGGTACTTGCCTTTTAGTTATTGAGACTTTCAGTGGGAAAATGAAATTGGAGGATTGAAATATTCTTAACATCTTATGAGTCATGAACATTACAAATAAACAAGTTAAACGCACGATTTCACAATTCTTTTACGATAATGAAATTACTACCTTGGGTTTTATTAATTTTTTTTTATTTTGCAAATTTCTATCCCCTGTAATTTCAACGTGCAATAAGAAGCAGAGGTGATTTCACGCATTGATCAATTTTAAGAACCGTGTCATTAAAAAGTGAATCATGTTATACGATACTCTTCTGGAATTCTCTTCATGCATATCACTGAAAATATTATACGCTTAAATTTTCCAAATTGCTAGTTCTGAGATGAAAAGAACTTCAGAGAAATTTCTTTTTTTAATTTTACAATGAAATAATTTGAAAAAATCTGGGAGTACGTCAGAATTAATGTGTAACCTGGTGTAGTGTGTAGTAAGGCCTCGATTGGTCGCGGACGCTTGTGGATAGACATCTGACCGTTTACTGCGTCTTCTCCTGACTCGTGATTTCGCTTATGAAGTGGCGTGCGACTCGAAAGTTGTACTTGGCGATTATATGAGCAGTAAATCCTTCGAGTGACGTATTTCTTACACACACGGTATTTTTTCCATTTATTTATTTATGCCGTGTTTCCATCGGAAGATATTCTACGACAACATTTACATTATTTAAATATATACATATATAAAAGTAACTATTCATAATTAAAACTTAAGACCCTTTTTTATATCTTCGATGGTATCGATAGTCAAGAAATAATTAGAGTATTTGATTGAATATATTAATAGCAGAGAGTCGACCAACTTTCACTGCGACTAGAAACAAACGAGCACGTTTATTTGTTTGTTTATATTGGAAATCCACGGAATTGTTTACGGCATTCTGGCGTCACCGAATGTCAAGAAAAACAAAACAAAACGAAACAAAAAAGGAATGTTAACTGTAAATAATGAAAAGTCATTTTCTTTAACAGAAATATCTTGAACATTCCTTTTGTTCCTATCATCTTGGAGTTCGCATTTTTCCAAGAGAGATTTCCATAAAATGTACAGTCCCGGAACACGTGTTCTCGCTTTTCTATCCCTATATTTTAATAAAAAATTGAATCTCTTCAAATATGCATTTGTCTCCCCGTGATTTGTTATAAATTCCGCCTCCGCTGGTCCTGGATGAAACGACTTTTCTACGCAAGTCACATCTTGAATGAACTCAAATGTTTTCCTCCTTTTCTTTGACTCGTTCCAGTGTATATTTACTTCTACTAAGGCTCCATTAATGGGGGTACGCGCTTTGTTTAATCGTACTTAGCGTGTACAGTACGTGGGACGCATGTCTTCACGTCGAGTTGTTGTTCATAATTTTGAGTTTTGTTCATAAAGTTGCTATTTATATAATATTAATTTGAGAATGTTGTTATATAGTGAAAACAAAGTTAAAATCGCATTGTTGGATACTGATTTTTCTACAAAAAAAAACCAAACAAAAACAACAACAAGTGATTGGGAAATAAGAAAGTGTACTCTGAAGGTATTGTTATATGATTGAAAACAACTAGCATTTATTATAAAAATCTCGAATTTTACACACAATTTTCTATAAATATCCAATAAATATTTTATATGTAATAAATTAGAAATATAACTTATTATTCTATAAAGAATATGTAGTCATACTATCCAGTTGATTTTTTAATTCATGAGAAATTTTCGGCCGCGTTGCGGTCATCATCAGTGCTGTTACAAAATAAATAGAAAAATATACAGAATAACAATTTTTTAAATTTATTTTGTAACAGCGCTGATGATGGGCGCCACGCGGTAGAAAAGGCCTTGTGAATTAAAAAATCAACTGGATAGTATGGCTACATATTCTTTATAAAATACTGTGTATACTTCCAACACCGAACTTCGTCATACAATATAACTTCTTATTTTTTATTTGTATATCACACATCAAAAGTGATCATGGCAAGTCAAAACAACAAGAAAATAGTTAACAAAAGATAAGTGCGTTAATTATTAATTTGTTTGTTTCAATAAAACAATCATTCAATAATCACTCAATAATGTTATAAATATTATATCATATTGAAGGGAAAATATAACATCTTGAATTCATTTAGAGCACTTCAAAATTAGTTATTTAAAATATCATTACCATAATGAACGTTGAATATTTGTACAATGTGATTACTAAATATGTAACGTCACCACCAACACGGAAAAACTTCTTAATTTTTATTAAATCAATTTAATTTTTTGAAAATATTCTGATCCTATTTACCGTGTGTTTATATGCAGTCGCCATATCAAACATGGTCGCTAAGATCAAATATGGCGCTTGCACACACCTATCTTTTCTTTTACGTGCCTTCTTTAAATTATCTCATTTCTCGCGTCCCTTGCTGTTTGCCCCCGAACACCTTCTGATTCCACAGTTATGGCCACAATTAGAATATATTTCTCGTCTCCTTCTGGTTTAGTGTTTTCAAACTTTCCGAGTATGACTCTATCCCCTTACTACATACCCCATATTGTCTACTTGCAAATGTTTGTAGTATCTCTTGTCCCATTTCTTTCACAACACCCATTAACCTTTCCTCGGTAGCCTTTATTTGTATTTCTTGTTTGTTTCGCAATTTATCCCCTAAATTTATCTCTTTTCCATTTTTTCCTCCCGCATCTTATTTGAATTTCTCAAACCGTGACTAATTATACTCAACGTCCATTGTCTAATCTAATTAATTAAATAATTAATAACTTACGACCTTTTATGGACAAATTNATTACATTAGTCAGTCTTCCTTCTATTGTCTCAACCAATTTTTCGTCAATTATCCTTAGATTTATTCCTTCCAATTTCTTCCCCAAAGAAACCATCTGTACCTTGGCATCATTTAATTCTTCAAATTCTCCCACGCGCGCATGCAGCAACTCATTTTCTTCTCTTATGTATTTCTCCTTTTTTCTCTCCTCTCACCAGTGCGTGCAACGTCGAAATTTATGGAGCCAATCCGATAATCGTTTGGAATCAGCCATCGAGGGCGTTATGAACTACACCCAAACTTCCGAACATTCTGGAAACTTTGGAGAGAACTCAGACCGAGTCAGCTTTTTAGGGTTCGACATGCGTAAAGATAAAATGGCCAATATCTTTCGAGGCGCGAACAGCTCGGGGTTTGGAGGGCGTGAACGCAACTTCTCGACTGGTGATGTCTGCTATCCGGTCACGCTACGTCGGAACCGAACAGAGACCATGCGTCCTTAGAAGAACAGCAGAACTGAGCTTTTGGCGGTTTCCCTCGGAATTCTGTCAAGGTGGTGCTTGTTTTCGAACAAGAGCTTCGCGCGATCTGGGCCTAGATTTATGTCGGGTTATTTTAACCACCCGTCCCACAGTGGGGCCAAACTCACAGAAAGTGGTCGAAACATTTACTAACAACTTTGTAGGTAACTCGTTCCATATTTTTATTTCTATTGTTGTATTTGTAAATGGGAAATGGAGCGTACTATTGAAGATATTCTACATCGAGCGATAGGAGGTAGGGGGTGCGCGGTAGGGTTACTGTTCGTAGGTGAACTGGTTAGCTGGGTTTACCAACGACTTGACCCACGTAGAGGTGTTAGTAGGAGTGGTTAGTAATAGTTAAAGTTAGTGATACTAGCAGAAGTGGGATGTGGATAGAAAAAGGAAGGGTTCGCTTTTTAGTAGTCGTAGCTATATCAACTGGGACATTACTGTGAAAAGCTTCAAAAAAAACTTTCTGGATCCGTCGGTAACGAATCCGGGAGTGGCTTGGTGGTGAGGGAGCATGTTAATCGTTTAGACACCGAAGGGGCTGTTTGAAGTTAAATAATAAACAAAAATAAAATCTCCAGTATGCTTTTCACTTTACTGGAAAGTTCTACGTGTTCCAGAAATGAGAGCCTTTTGCTTTAGTAGGAAACGTTGTCGCGGGAGGTTCAATGTTTCTAGATTTTGAAATAAGTCTGTGTGTATAATACACTGCTTCCGAATTCTCAGAGGCAGTGGAAGATGCCACCATAATAATTGGGTTTATATCAACTTTTTTAGGCCTCCATATCATTTCAATTTCTTCTTTCAGTTTGCTATATTTGCTAAAACCCTGCTCGGCGGAAGTAGGTGAGGTTTTCAGCTAGGGTTTACCTCACCTACTCCAGAGGAATGCCTGTTTGGTAACATAAGTTCCCTGGAAGCCCAACATCTCTCCTTCCTAATTCTCTCACCCAAGTCACGGTTAGATGGAAGGCGGGTCCAACGAACCGGACTTCGCCTTGAGACATGAAATAAAATATAATAAAATAAAAATTGCTTTCTTTCTTTCTTTCTTTCTTCGCNACATGAAATAAAATATAATAAAATAAAAATTGCTTTCTTTCTTTCTTCGCAGCCTTTCTCAGAACTCAATTGATGTTATGTAAGACCGCATCAATTTAGAAAGTAACCCAGTTTTTTTTATGTGGAACACTAAAAACTTACATTATTTTAATTCGTATTGTTTTATGTAGCATTTTTTATACAGTGAGTTTACGGTCATGATGGTTAGGATGAAGAAGTCATTTAATTGTGGTATGAGGTTTCCGGGGAATATAAGATAGAAAACATTCATTTGCATGGGGTTGGTGAGGTAAACGTCCACTGAAAACCTCTTCTAGTTCCGACGGGGAATTTCAGTGCTTACCCCGCTCCTTGGGGTAGGACGGTGGGACGGATATGTTCACGGATATATAGGACCTCAATGGCTATTTTATGTATGTTTTAAAATATAAATACAAATAAGAGTTTGTAAATATTTATTTTATATTGGTTATGAGTCTGTAACGGCTGGATTTTTATTGGATGCACTAACGCTGTATCAACCACCGTAAGATTCTATAAAATTGCAATGAGTCATTAAGGAACATTATTACTTCATTTACTCAAAAATTTGTATCTCCATTTTTAATTGTGTTCGTAAACATGTGAATTAAATGACTTCATGAAGATCATTTACTTTCTATTAGCTTTCACATAATTATTCTATTTTGTATATTTAGACGATGATGGTGTGAAGTTCAACGTTTGTGCAAAAGTTCAAAGACATTAGTTCAAAGATACGTAGCGTTAGTTATTTTTTATTCAACTGGTTTTCCGAAATTTTAATATTTCATAACCAACGACTAGAAGTAATTAACATAAAATTTCATCCACTTAATATTAATTAATTGCTTCAAATCCCCATCACGATTAATTTGATGATTATAATTGTATATTGAATGTACATTGATTCATTGAATGTGTTTATATACAGATATGTGTACAGTATTTTAATTGGTTCAATTTTCATTAATAGATGTTAATTATTTTAATCGCATACTTCTCATTGGGCGTCGAGTTAATTAACTTTTATTTCGAAATCAATTTCATTCTTAACGAAACTGAATCGATTAGCCCCATCTTCTAAATGGTTTCTGATCATATTTCAAGTTTACTCCTACCACATAAAGCCGAAATTTCAAGATTCTCGATTGAATATTTCTTTCTAATCGTTAAAGTTCTCCAGCGTTCTTCTTTTAATTGATTAATTTTTGTTTAACTGTCGTTTAGAGTTTGATTCACAAACTTCTTAATCTGAGAAGAAATTTGAATGTGGGATCCGAATTCAGAAGAAAGAAAAGTTTGTCTTCAAACCTTTGGATGCTGGTTTTCGACCCTTGGATGTGATATCCAAAGGTTTGAAGAAATCTCACGTCCAATCCTAGGATACTTATATGTTCCCTCAGTATTCTGTGCGTTTGTTTCATTTAATTGGATTGAAATGGAATTTCGTTTTTAATGTAACTTAATAGAATTCTGGGTATATTTCTAAATGAATTCTGGTCATATTTCATGTTTCTTGTTTTTTTTTTCGTTCCTTTTGGCGAAACGTACCTACGACAGTCTTGCCAGCATCATTGCTGACTCCGAATTAAATAATATCGTTCTTGTATTCGAGGCCCTGTCTCCTATTCCATTCTTGCACTTTTCTTGATTTCTCTTTTGATTACGTCTAATTGCGTCAGACAGTCTACAAATTTATACACACCTTATTTGCTATTTATCATTTGAATTGTATATTACTTTTTGTTTTACATATCGCAAATATGTTGCCCTTTCCACAATCCCACTTCACTATTCACAATCATTTCCCTTTCCACTCAAATTTAACTCGCCTCTTCTCTTCTTTATTTTCTTTAGATATTGCTCAGCAAAACAATTTAGGTTATAATATTTTCTATTTTTGTCGCCAAAACTGGCATCCTTAATATATCCTCATTTTTGTCTCCCCTCTGTTGAAATATCCCATCATTTTTTCCACCCATATGTTATTTCAAGTTTTTCTTCGGTTTACCTGCGGGTAGAGGCGGATTTTTTTAAAATACAGGCTCTCTTGGCCCTCGTCTATGGGCGACAGTCTATTGAAATAATAAATCTTGAATTTAGAGTTATTTTAATAGTTACGATTTATAAACAATATTTCCCGAATAATCTATAGTTTATAATATATTAATACATCCTTGTGTCGTTGGTGTTCTCTTAATATTATAACACGGAGCTAATTATTTTTGTTCTTTAACCTCACAACTTCCGAGTACCTACTTGTGGACGTGTGTTTGCGACGTATTTTTATTCTTGTCTTAGAAGTGTGCTGAAATGTTTGAATCCGCCTCTGACTTAGGGCCCTTGATCGGAGTTGATGGGATGATCCCTTGCTTACTTCCGAAGAGTAAATTCGTTTATTTTCCTCCAAGTGTAGGTTATAATTGCTTTTTTGGCAGTAAATTTATTATTACACGAATTTTTCTTTCAGATCGTTTTGTCCATGTTATGGATGTGTTACCCCCACTGTGCGTCCGCCATTTGCATTCTTCGCTATGCGCACGTCTTCCCCCGAAGAAAAGTGGAAGTGCTCGGAAATGTCGGTGGCGGTGCGTTTAATGTTGAGTCCTCGAGCAGACCTTGGCTTTGCGCTCGTGCTAATTAAAACCAACAGGTCTGGCGAGGGACGAGTTCGGTGATCATTTTTTGGTGAGACGAGTTATAAGCTCATTAGCCCCAAAGCAGAGGAGTTCGTACTAAGAGGGAATCTTAGGTGATTACTATCACTTAGTGATGGCAAAGGCAACATAGTAGACAACTGGAGGAGAAAGAAAAGCAAACAATTCTCATTTTGTAAATATCTTTCTAATACTTCGTGTATTTTAGTAAACAAGCCATTTTTAATTACTTCCTTTTTGCTGTTAATCTAGGCATCGTCGTAATTTCTCGAAATGAATAAAAATGAGCAACATATCTATTTAGAATTTGTCTGAATACTAACTTTTATTTGTCACTAAGTATGGTGCTTGACATTTCATTATATTGATGATCATAAGTGAATATTAGGGATGTAGTGTCATGAAAATAAGGGGATTTGTCGTATTTTATATAAAACGAAACATTCTTCCGCTCTTCCAAATTATTTTTATAATTTTGAAATTGAAACTTACATGATTATGCTCTCTCTAATATAATATGACGTCATTCAACTGATCAATAGTAAAATCCGAATTGATGAATGTAAAATATGTATGAATATTGATGAATATATTAGAGCTATTGTATTGATCAATAGTGTTAGAACAATTAATACGTTCTATACACGTTGAATATACACTGTAATTTTTCGTAAAGAATGTGTAAGGAGTAGAAAGAAATAGAATGAAGAGGTAAACATGTTTGTCATATCATTCTTTCTACGAAAATTTTGTCCTGAAGAGTAAATTTTTAGATTTTTTTTTCCTTTGGGTTATTGCAATTCCTTGTTTGCGATAGAAAACATTTCAAGGTTCCTTTTTAACTTTATATAATTTTTCTTTTACATTATTTTTCTCTAGTCCGTTGTAGTCATCAATGCTATTTCGTTTCTTCGGTTTATCGTAATATCGATCTTATTGTCCCTATTTCCATAGTTCATAGTGTACTGGTCAAATATGTCAAATTTCTTCATTGTGTCTAGTAAATTCATGTTTTGTCATGTCTAGAGTGTGTAATGTTCGTAATGACTTCAGATACCTCGATTATTTGAAGATACCCGACCTGGTAGTCTTGGTCGACGGCCACTATTGTAACGGTTGTTTGGCAACAAATGGTGTGCCGAAGCAGGTTGCAAAAGTTGATGCGAATAACGAAAATAATTATAGCGTCGGGTAACATAGTTGCATAATCAAAACAGTTGTGGGATATACATGGCGCTTAGCAGACAATTTGACGAAGTTTTTTGAAAATCAATTACACGAAGATAATTTCTATGTGGTTATTGGATACTCGCAATTATTCACCTGTAATGAAATGAAATTATTTCTTCCCGTTTTATTTGATTTTTTTCAATCCTTGTGGTTAGAACTGAATTCTTATTCATTTGAGTATCAAAAAGTTGCATAAGTATTCTGCGGTTTCCTTTCGCAAGTTTTTCTCCTCTCATGACCACCGGATTTAATGAAATGCATTCATTATTTTAATTTATTGGATGTCCTAGAGCATTTTTCTTCGTTATATTCAAGACTGTAAAATAAATTCTGTTCCATAAAATGAATTTGCGTACATTTATGTATGTTTTCGAGTTACTTCCGTTTCCTTCGCAAGACACTCATTATCATTTTCTCTCTCACGTATTCATCGTTCCTATACTACAACATTGTGTGTTCCTATATTACACCTATCAATAAGAATTACACGGACATCCAAATAAAAATTGATCTGACCCAAAGACTAGACCTGTGTATCTTTATGTATTTTGATGCGCTTAATCCGGAAATGAATTCAGAATTACTCCATTCCTCCAGATTTTTTAAATCGCGAAACCCGCTCTTAAATACAGAAAGTACTGATTTAAAGAAGAGTGGAGGGTGATGGAGTAACTCTGACCCCAAATTCGAATTCAGCGCGTCAAAGTACATTAGGATTCACAGGTTTAGTCTTTGAAAAAAAAAATTGTACTTACTGGCAGTTTTCCGTGAAAAGTGGGGGATGCTGGAGCAATTTTGAATTCATATACGGATTTACGGGTAGATACATAGGAATAGATAGGTCTAGTCTTCGGTTCAGACCATTTTTTATTTTTTTTGTGTGTGATATTTCACAAAAATTTACAACTTTTTTACAACACAAAGAAATCAATTTTGTTCTTTTGATTTCTAAATTGAAATAGTTGGCAACACTCCATTGTTTGGGTTAACTGACATAAGTTTTCAAATTTTATGGTAAGGTATTTATGCAACTGTTTCGCACCGTAGCCTATTTTGTAATTGTGATGTCCGTGTGGTTTACGGTTTTTTACAGTAAAATTTCTAGTTTCTCTCTAAATTGTTTTGTCAGAATATAAGAAGAATTTTGACTGCCGAGTAATTTTTTTTGTCTCCCCTGAATATCTTTCTCCCGGGGAACAAAAGTTTCTAAAGAAATAATATCTTATAAAAAATTTTATAACTGTGAGTGGTCACTTTGCCAATTCACAAAGGAGGTAATATTAAGATATTATATCCGCGTTGACTTAAGTCAAGTTGTCCACTATTCACGAATCTTGCAAATATTCCTCAAAAGAGTTCTTATTAATTAATTAATTAATAATTCACTCTACCGATTTTTACTTTTGAAATTGGACTATTATTTTATGAACTTAAAGCTTGATAATATGATAATATATTTAGATTTTCATTTGACTCATTCTTTGATGATCACATTATCTTCAGTCACGTGCTACCGCTGCCGGTTCCGGTAGAAAAGTATTTTCCGCAATTCTTTTAGATGCTGGGTAAGGTATGAAAACTTTACGTCATTGCGTCTCTATTTCACTCACTGTGTTTTCATTGGTTTTGTTGGTTTGCTCTGAGAAGGCAATATATAAAATATCCGCGAAAGTTTCTGCGTATATGCCCGTATTAATTTAAAGGGAAACAATTCAAAATATTACGCTGTAAGGGTTGAAAAGACATCGCCACTGGATAGGGAATGGTTAAAACTATCATTTGGAACATTTTTGGGGGTACATTAGCCCAGTCGCTTNAAAAAAAAAAAAAAAAAAAAAAATCCACTTATAAGTCAAGTCAAATTTGACGTTTCTCGAGGAATTAAGTGAATCCATTTCCCCTTCTTGATGTTCCGATTCTATTTTTAGAACCTTTTAAAGTTTCCTTTCTGGGCCATGGCCGCCCCGCGGTCGTCCCTTCGTGAGTCCATTGCCCGCTCGCGACTTTTTATGTTTCTTGTTGTGAGGAAGAAGCGTGTAGCGACAAATCAGTTGGCGAGCCCCGACGTGCTCTGATTGCGAAACATCACCCCATTGGCTAGAGCAGTGGGCGGGCTTAGCCTGGGACGACGCGAAGGCCGTTCGGCTGGCGCTACGGCAATTGCAGATTACTCATCCAAGAGGCGTTGACCGCTCGTCCTTTGCTTCCACGATGCTCCTTCGGCTGAGATTGCAACGCCGCCCACCTACTTCTCAATGGAGCCACCAGTTATGTGCGCCCGAATTCGCATTTAGTTGAGAAAAAAAATGAAATGTGATTTTATTGGACTGATTATGAGGGAAGCGCATAAAGATTTATCACTCGGGTTTACTGAGAATGGAATTGCTACTACACCTATATAACGCGGCCAAGAACCGCTGTTATAACCTTTAATTCTACCCAGGCGCGGATACAAGGGGAGGATCAAGGGGGTCGTGACCTCCCCTAAAAAACCCCTAGAGAATGAGTTTCTAGTCGCGCAAAAGCGTTTATGATTTTCAAGAAGGTTGACACATTTGAACGATTTTTAATCAGTAAAGTCGTAGATTACTACATAGAGCATAATTTTATGATCAAAATTGATTTATAAAGATATATTAAGGTCATGCAAATTCTCCGACTACGTGTCAACTATTATCCTCTGAAAATTTTGACGAAACCATGTTCCAATTCTCAGCTCTACCAGGGTCTCTGTAAATTCCAGCACGTAAACAGAAATATCAGCTTACAATCATTCAGCCTTCTCAACCTTCTTCTTTGAGGTCAATACTTCCTTCATGCTGACATGTTTGCATAACTCTTACGCATTAAGGTGATATCAAGAATATTTCTCATTCATCCAAATACATTCAAACATCTTTATTACTCTCTGGCGGGGTTCCTCTCGAGTAGGACTCTCATGTATAATTCAAAGGGCTGATTTTCTTTTTAAAAGAGGTTTTTCATAACTTGGTTGTGTTTCCATACTGCTCTATTGCTAGAAAAATTTATTATATATGCCAAATATAAGTACTTAATTCAATTATTAGTAATTATTCTAGGATTAACATGAATGCATATTCGCACGAAAAATCCGATTAAAATTCGTGATAAAAATATATGAATATACGTAATTAGAGAGTACCTAATCTGCTCTCTTCCTGAATAAAGTTTCTGAGCTTATATATTGCTATTTAAAAGTAACACGATTTAACTGCTGTTTGAGCGGAAGCATTAGATGCAATCTGTGGGCCATTCCAAATTTCATGTTTCGTCCAGAGACCGATATGTCATCAAATCAAAAATCAATTGATCTTGATTTATTAACTCGATGTTTTAATTTAAAACCCACACTTCAATATTCATAGACCATTTTTCAGTTAGAGCTTTGGAGTATTGTTATCTAGAAATTGGATTTTTTAGTCATATAATCTTGTCTACAATCAGGCTTCGATAAAAATTGCAAAAACTGTAAATTTTTGTATTTTCTTTTCATGTTTGGGCAATTTTTAACATTTTTTGTTTAAATGAATTTTTGCCCACGCGACTAAAGACAATGTCTCAGGAAGTAACGATGCATTCAAATTTTGGGCAGAGAGGAACAGTCCCAGTCGTAAACAGCACTTGTACTTAATTTTTCAAAAAACCGCAGCTTCAGCGCCATCCAGTATTTTGTTCTTGTCCTTGAAATATTAAATGTTTCTTAAAAATGCTAATAAAGTTTTTACATTGTTAATCAGAATAAATTGTTTTGCGTCTATTACTTTCCCTTGTCCCTCAAAAAATTTAAAGTAATCTCGAAAGTAGGGCGTGACTGTACCGAACTGCACATTAATTAACACTTAGATGACCTAAACTAACAATTTACTTAAGAATTTTAAATTTGTTTCTGAGATTGGGATGTTTTCTGGAACGTACTATGCCTAAGACTATATTCTTTTGTTACGACCTCCCTCCTAAAATACTAGTCTGTATCCGCCCCTGATTCCACAAGATCTATCTTACAAGACACGAGTTTCTGTTTGTTTTTGTTTTTTTGTAATAGGCTTTAAAGAAATGGAAATACAAAACTTAACAAAACATTAATACAAAATGAATGGGAATTAATTTTGTAACGGGAATATTGAGAGCTATATTCGTGTTAAGATGTTAGAGCTTGCCTCAAAGGCATTTTCGTCAACATTACTGACTCTACGTATTCTAATTTCTCTTTAATTGAAAATTAATTAAAACTTTTAAACGAATAATTCTGTTTTTTTGCGAAGATTATGTACAATTTTTTTAATAAAATATTATCCTAATTTTTTTAAATATTATATTAAAAGAATGATAATATATTTGTAATAATAATATATTTATTGTCAAAAAAGCATTATAAACTGCGTATAACCATGTGGAGGACAATAAACTAATTTACTCTCCGGAAGGAAGCAAGGGACCATCCCATCAATTCTGATTAAGAGCCCTAAGGAAGAGACAGAATGAAAAATTTCAGCAAACTCCCAGATAAAATAATGAGGTTAGCTACGTGTTGTAATAGTAATAGAATATCAACAAATCTGTAATTTAACACAAAAATTTATTTCAGGAATACAACTTTTTATCGACCTATAGATTATTTGGAAAATAGTTTATAAATTGTAAGCATTAAAGTAGCACTAAATTCTCAAGTAATTAATTCAATACACGCCGCCCCTAGACAAGAGCCTAGAGAGTCTTTATTTTAAAAAATCAACCTCTACCCGAAGGAAAACCGGAGAAAAACCCAGGCCAGGATGGGGCAACAGAATTAATGTACAAAATAAAATAACAAATATACAAAATAATATAACGAATGATGTGTGATGGCTTTAAAATCTATAATAATGAGTTTATATACTTAATGCTTCTCTTATTCATTAATGTTTCTATCAGCACTCCTAACAGCAAATATGGTTGGAGATAAATCTATCCCAGCAGTCCTGAACTCTATGATTCCACGCTCATTAAGTCCATCTCTTAAAGATAATCTTAGAGCACAAAATAGCCTGCCAACCAGATGCAGACGATGAGACCTGTGTCCGAGCGGTAATTTGATTCTTTGATCATGATACGATTCCTCTTGTGTTCAAAGTTAAAAACAAGTATTGCAAATACCATTCGGAAACAGCCTAGAAAGCCTGTACATATAATCCGTCTCTACCGGAAGGAGAACCGGAGAGAAACCCGGGCGAGGATGGGGCAAAAACAATAAGAAATTATTATGCAATGAATATTGTAATGTAAAGAATAAAATATGGTTTAACAATCTCCCTCGGTGAGGACATTCGCTATCAAATCCCTTCTCGGGTCACGTGACGTTTTCGCCTTTTCGCGGTAGGACGAGTCAGTGGGTCCATGTCACAGACGAATGCTGTCCAGAGGGGTCTATTTCATCTCCTCTTCCGGATTTGTCTAAAATAGTTTGTCATTANTTTTTTTTTTTTTTTTTTTTTTTCAAAATTAACGTCGGCGAGGTAAAATCGACGAAAACCGAAATTGTTGATAACCGTCGTCGTAATCCGAGGCATTACTGTAAAAGCACTGTACACTCTTGTTAGAATTATTAATCGAACTAGCAAAACCTTGACCGTGAACTTGGCATGCCATTCACTGAATAACCTCCACCTTCATCGTGGGGCTATGTGGTTCCCTTCCACTGACAGGCAACTGTTAACTTTTGCATTTCCTACGACCACGCAGTAATGGCCTCTGCTGAATTTGAAATTTAAAACCGTTATCTGCGTTTATTAGAATTTCTGTATAAGGTAGGAGCATCAAATCTGTTTCTGCACGGAGGTGTCATTGCTTTTGGAGGTCGTAATAGGAACGATACCAATAGATCTCTACGTAACAAAGTTAAATTTCGTAAATCATTAAAAACATCACTGTTACATTGAAATAAATGACACAAAAATATTATACAACAGAAATAAAATAACTGCGGGCTATTACAAGAGCACTTATAAATGGGCGAGTCGGGACAGTGGGCAGGTAAAAGTTAATTTATCAGAAATGTGGAGTACAAGTGGCAAAAACATAAGACATAGTTTACATCACCAAGACAGTTTTCGGACGTAGTAACCGGACATGGCAAAAGTGAGGACTATTTAGTAAAGCCCGCATTATTTTACTTTATACAAAACATTTTCTATGCGCAAGTCTAAAATATAAGAAAATGATTGTTCTTAAAAAAATTATCAGTGTAATGAACGTGCAGTATTTTTTTGTGAATTGTGAAAGTAAGTAATATCTTCAAAATGTTTATACATCGAGGAGTAAGTACCTTCATGATAGAGAATGCGACATTGAAAGTACAGAATATGTGATTGACACTATAATGATAAAAATGTTCCAACTTACGTGGGAGAGGAGATTAATAATTGTAGTTACATACGTATAAATGAAGTCTTTTTCCGTGGTAGTAAATGAAATGTTCACAGGAACCATATCACATTCTCTTGGAAGTGAGTGTGCAATTATTATCCTGTATAAGTACCATTCATTCGCAATGTTTGCAAGGAGCTTACGATGAGAGAAAAAAATGGATAGTAGTCACACAAGAACATGCTGAACAATACATCCAAACTTTTTTTCCTGGTTGTTAATTCCTTTAATTTGTCGAAGTCATCGCGTTGTTTGGTAGAAATACCTGTTTCCTTACATCGAAACAATTTATCATCACTCAGATGCCTTAATGCTACGGTTCAAGAACTTTATTGATCACTTCTTACAGATCTAGAATACGTGACCATCCTAGTTTATGTTAGTTAAACTTTTTAACAAGAGAATATAATAAAATATTACCGAAAGAAATGGGAGTGGACGTTATATGTCTATGACTTATGATCTTGTTTCTGTGGCACTTGATAATGATAATGATCTTGTTTCTGTGGCACTTGCATGAAGCCTTTGAAAAACATTGTTTGGTATTTTTACTTGAGCTATTTTTATTCGCGTTCTAATTCAATTTTTCCATTTTAATTTTTAAATATGAAGTAAATACCGTATTTTTGGTGAAGTGTATCTCAAAACACTATAAATTGAGCGTGTTTTAAACAAATTATATTATCAAAAAGATTATACGGACTTCAAAATTTGTTTTTACAAATATAATTTTTTTAATTTTTCCAAATACGTGTAATTAAAATTTGAATCAGTCTTAAAATGATGCTCAAATAATCTTTGTTTATTGAAAAAATTTTGTAATTATATTGTTATAGAGTTTTGAATAGTTTTTGGGATATTGGTTAGGGATTATATTTACTTTAAAAGAAATGTGATCACGTTTACTAAAACGTGAAAACTACTTTGCTGTAATTTGCTGGAAAAATGTCGTAGTTTCGAAGGATTTAAGTTTTGTATCCTACATTACAGTAAAATCATTGCATGATTCTGCCTTTAGCGTCACATATCTTGGTAAATTTGTTAAATGATTCATGTGGATCAAAATTGGAAGAATTTCGTTATAAATAAAAACCTTTTCTTAATAATTGTGATTTTTGCGTGGTTTCACATGTAGAGTCGCTTATCTTCAATCCCTACTTTAGTCCTAGCGGCAAATGAATAGTAACGAGACGTAAGCAATGAAGCGAAAGTGCTGGGTTGTCTTATGTGTGCTGCGAGGGATAGCCTTGCGTAGATCCCCGAATCCAGACGGTGTGCCACGGTACCCACAGAAAATTGCTGTAACTTGTAGAAAAGCTATCTAGGCGCTGTTCTTTCAGCCAACGTTTAGAGATGAAACCCTTTGTCCATTCCACTTGGCATATCAATTACTGTCAGTTCTACGGATCCAAAGGCAAACTCACCAATTTCGCCAAGTTCACCAAGTTCGTTTATATCTTAAACGAGATTTTTTTGTGCATTTAATCTGACCACCAAATATTGTAAACACAATTTACGAGAATATTTCGATTTACACAAACGTTAGTGTTCCCTTCTTTTACCTACTATAATCGCAATTTTGTTCAGTATTGTTAGCAATATGACGCCCATTTTGCTAGTATCCCCCAGGGGACTTACATCTAGTAAGTACGTGTTTGGCGAACACGGGGCCCCGAGCTGAGTCTGGCATTACTCCCACTTACTTGTGCCATGCTCCTTCCTTTCTCTTTTCTGACCTCCCTTGGTCACCTCTTGTTCTTTTCGATCCCGACGCTATTAGGGCTAGGGTATCTTTCATTTTCCTCTTTCCTCTTCTTTTTTTTTAATGTTTCTAGTAAAAGTCATGTGATATGTTGGAATTTGTGTTTAGAGTTGTAATGCAGGAGGGTTTTTAGTGGGTATGGCTGAGTCTTTCGGCGAGTCCCACACGCGGGGAGAGTCATGTTGGCTCTCCCTAGTGCGTAACTGCATTTTCCCTACCTGTACAAGTTTTAAGGGCTCTAATGACCTTGATGTTGACGAGCCCTAAAGCCCCACAAAAAAAATTGCTAGTTTGCTCGTGGCTCGATTTATAGGTTATGTTCAGTTGCACGAGGGAGAACTGCTGCTGCCTCTGGTGCCCGTTGAAGGCGCTGGTGAGCAACAAGATGCGTTTTTCATTCATTTGTCTTCAAGTTACCCAAAATGCACTGCTAAACTGCTACCAACGTAGAGAATTCTTCAGAAACATCGATTAACGTAATCGACGGTTAGATTTGCACGGTAAAACGCATGTAATGTACTCGTGATTAAATTTACCTAATCACGTTTAAGAAAATCGTGATTATTCTACATTTGATGAAACTGGACCTAAGAATCTGTTGACGAGAGTAAAACGTCCACTTGCCTTCAGCGAGAGGAAGAGTAGGCGATCTCGCAATGCTTGGATTGGCTTCTCGGCTTACACGTGTCTTTCCTTTTATTTCTCTGCGACCACTGTAAGAAGTCTGATGGAAGATGGAGTTAAATGCAAAGTTAGAAACACGCGAGCAGGAAGCCAGTGGTCTGGGGACGATGGTGGTGGTAGAAGAGGAGCAACCTGCCAAATTAGGAGACGTCTGTGCAGCACACGCTGGTCAGTCGCCGACCGCATCCCTCATCCCGTTTCCCCCACCCCCCGACCACCCTCAACATACCGGACGCAACACGCGCATTCACTGAGCGAAGTTCGCAATTCGCAATTCGGGATGCGGCCCGATGGTGTAATCGACCAATGGCCGAGCAATGTCCATCATTCAAATGTAATCCTCTTTCCCACATCTCCAAATGTGGTATTCCAACTTTGAAGATCTGAAGAACGAGTCCTGACTTCTGTAATCGAATGCCGGTTTAAATCATTGATTTGTGCTGAATTGAGTGGTCCAGAACGTTTATGTATGAGGGTTTTCCTAATCGTGGTTACAAATATGGCGAAGGTATTTCTAATCAGCATTCTATTCGTAACGGAAATTCTTTAGTAATTGGTGCTTGTGTCGTGATTAAGTTTTCGCAAAAAATCGTGCCTTTATAATGATGTAGAATCAAATGTCACTTGATGTTTCTAATGCTGCCATCTGTGTTTTGCAAATAGTATTGATGGTGCAGTTTTAGATCTATCTCTAATAAAGCTCAAAATTATTTATGACGAGGTATGCTTTTTTATAATATAATATTAAACTCATTGTTCAAAAATATTAATTTTATTGTGATAAATACTGCTTTTAGTATTTCAGCTAGAACATGAAAATATTGATTTTTAAAAATTGCGTAAAAATATAAATATATAAAAATTCTTGATATTGTATTATAGTACAGAATAAGGAACTTAAAACCTTATGTCATGAATGTTGTGTAAACAATTTGATGTAAGATGTAATAAACAACCTGACCATAGCGACATACTACTCTAGAAATTGTTTTGAATGGAAGAATAAACTTTGATCTCAACAACTCAATTACATTTTGGCCCTTGCAGTTCTTCTGTTTCGCTAATGTCGTTTAATAGTTTAATGTGAGTTAATCTGGTAGAATTAGTGAAAAGATGCATGTAACATATTTAATGGATGAATGAATAGCTCTTGAGTTTACCAGCCTTACCGACAATTTAAGATTGTTACTGAGCGAAAAGTTTAATGACAAAATTGCAGATACGTAACCATTACTATCCATCATCCAATAATTAGCATACATCTGGGGACTTCAATAGTTGAACTAATAAAAAGCAGTTTTCATCTACATTGATTTATTTTTAAGAATAAATTTATTCTATCCTAGTTTTTATTACTCTACTGTTTATAAATTAATGTTGGAATGATTATATTAATTTGAACCGCACAATAAATTGTAAAAGTTGACATAAATGATTTTATGTAATTAACAAAATCGTGGCACAAAACATTAATGGAGATCGCTTTCAAATGAATAAAGAAAGTAGCTCAAAGATTGTATTTAAGATTTTTCTATGTGAAGTTGTCATTATATTCCTTGTTTCTCCCTTGAATTGCTTCTTGTTTTTGTTTTTTAAATTGGAACTTCAGGGCTCGCCAACATCAAGATCATTAAAGCCCTTGCTTCTTGTAGTGGTGTCGTAGGTTTGAAATTATTCCTTGCATTAAGTACACCTCAAATATGTATGTTCCTCTACAAATGTCTGCTACAAAACATGAAATATATTGCAAAATGATTAATCGAATAAACAACTCAAAGATTTGAGAAGGCACCTCATGAAGGACGATCGTTGGAATCTCTTCATTCAGTATTTAAATGTTTAAAGCTTTCTGTATAGTTTGAGTAGGAATAGTTACAGTCAAAAACACTACAAGGTGACAATTACTTGGTAATTGTGGTGCTTTAGCAACATTATCAAAGCATGATAAATTAAAAGTCGTTTCTATGTTTTTCATTTTTTTATTATTGGTATTAGAAAGCTTTTTCGGCTGCATAGCAACCATCGTCAGTAACATACACTGAGTGTTGAGGAATATTTTTGGCGAATGAATTTCGCCAAAAATATTCCTCAACACTCAGTGTATGTTACTGACGATGGTTGCTATGCAGCCGAAAAAGCTTTCTAATACCAATAATAAAAAAATAAAAAATAAAAAAAATTAGCAACATAGAAACGACTTTTAATTTATCAAGGTGACAATTATCCAATGTACTCACTATTAACTTCATAATCAAATGTTCTTGTACAACCCCTGGTCGTTTTCTTTCTCAGTGGTTCTAGATATTCCCTGTCTTTTTTTTTGTTTAATTTTAATCTTTGATATACGTAAGTGTTCAGCTGCCCGGGACGAGTTTTGTTTCAGTGACACACAGATTCTCAAGCGGGGTCATTGTTTCTCAAAATCAGATACGCAGGGATATCGTTGTCGGGGGCGTAGTCAGGTTGTGGGGTGGGGGGCGCGCATTCAGCGGAGTAAATGGAAAACGCCATGAGAGTCCATTGCACTGACTACTATCGAATTTTTTATTCTGGAGCTCACATTTCTAATTTCTGTGGAGTGTACAACAAAAATGGTAAAATAAAATAGTTTACAAAATTAGATCTGTCATGGTGTTCTGAACAAGTAAAATAATGGTTTTATGAATGAATAACATTTTTTGAGAACTTTAAATAATTATCACTTATTGATGGTTGCATAAAGAATGTAAACATTTTAATTAATCGATAATCTGATAATTTTTCTGAGTGCGAAAGTATAATTTTTTTCCTTATCGTGTTTCAGATCGTCTCTCGCAATGTTTTTGAAAATAAAATAAAAAACTCATCATATTGTGCATGTAGAAGCTTGAAATTGTTATTAATAATGTTCTCACAAACCAATTGTAACCATTCGCTGAATAAGAAATATTTTTGGTACTTTTAGTTTATGTTAAAAATAGAAAAGTTCACATATCGGCAAAAGGAAAAAAAATCTCATTTTTCTCAAACATTTCAGGTTATTTAAAATTATTACTCATACATGAAACAATTTTTTTACTCGCATGTATACAGAACATGACGACACAAATGATAACCATTTTTTCTACGATTCTTGGTGTACCGTTCACAACATTCAGAAGTCTGGCCTCTATAATAAAATATCCGATAGTAGTTTAAAGGATTCGGTTTGGAATTTTCAGTTGGAGCGCTAAACATGAAATATCGTTTCCTAGTTTTCCTATTAATAGATTTGATCTACCGCTCGTATTCTGTTGAAAGTGAAGCTGCCCATCGAGTCTCTTTATCGCTTNTTCGGTTTGGAATTTTCAGTTGGAGCGCTAAACATGAAATATCGTTTCCTAGTTTTCCTATTAATAGATTTGATCTACCGCTCGTATTCTGTTGAAAGTGAAGCTGCCCATCGAGTCTCTTTATCGCTTCGCCGACTATTCACGCGGACCATTTGATACCGGCGCATGCCGCCGCTTTTTTGTGCAATTCAGGAAACATTACGTATTCTATTCGCAACAAAACTGATTCCACTATTTTTGATGGTACCCGAGATTTCTTCTGAACATATTTCATTCTGTATTATTCCTTACTTGGAAGTAGTATTTAATGCTTCACATAATTTTACAAACCTGTTTCCTTTATACACCTGCTTTACTTTTTATGTTGATGGAAAAAAATTGAAAGCATTTCTGCCAGTTTGCAATGATATTGAGTCAGAAGTTTTAAAATTAACTACTATCGTTTTAATAGAAATTTGAACTCAACGAAGAAATATACCTTCATAAACAACTCCGGAGGAAAATACCCTTTCACGAGAAATATACGTTCCAAACAAATTAATTTCTTTAAACGAAGAGACTTAAATATAAAATATTTTAAAAGATAAAGAGCATGAAATGAATCACAAATTGATACTAATATAAATTTAAACGATTATTTACTCAGTTTTATTTGCTTGAGTGTCGTAGAATTATTTAAGGTTCTTGATAAAATCTGAATTTACGTCCAATGCAACAACGTGTTGGAACCGGTTTCAGATATCTTAGCTTTATTCCGAACGCAAATCCGCAACATCTTGGAGACATCGGCCTTTCTCCTTTTTCGCTAGCTTTTGTTCAGTAACCCTTCTTTGTTCGCAGATCGTTTTTATTAGACTTCCACAAACGAAAGAAGAAACAAAACACGAACGTGACGTCACGAACGTCATCGTGACGTCACCGCCGTCGCGTTTTCAAGGCGTGACTGTACGCGTCGACGGCCTTAGAAGTATGCCGGGGTCGCGCGAATAGCCCTCTAAATGGGCGCCTCCGGAGCTAGTTGTGCAACACGATTGTACCTCCGTAATGCTCCATATTTCACGGATCTTACTGTAACAACTCACTGTGCGTCGACTTATTAATTTCACCTATCCTTACAGGATCGTAATGAGAGGAAATAAGGAAAATACGGAGATATTTGCGGAACAATGAGAGTAGGAGCGAAGACTGAACATTGGGGGACTCCAATATTTTGAGTAATACTTAGGCGTTCATTTCAGTGATTTCTGTGCGGTTTTCAGACATTAATTTGATGGTATCTCGTGAAATCGATAATTTTTTTATTATAAAATTTGAATTTACGTTGTGGGTATGAATATATTGTATTTACATTTATATATAAATAATTTTTATTGGCAAAAAAGCTTGAGAGGACAAATTACTCATTTACTCTTCACAAACAAGCAAGGGACCATCCCATCAATTCCATACATAGAACGTGTAAATTTAATACAAGCAAAATTATAATTGTGTTTTCTAAATTTTATTCAATGAAAATAAAAATATATGTGCAATGTATACTACCATTGAACGTGAATATGATTCTCTCTTTTTTTCAAATATTTTGACCATTTGAAGGACAGTCGGAAGAGTAGAATCTTCTTGGTCTGAATCGTGCAATTTTTAAGAGTCTGAGGCGCTAGGAATTTGTTAGTTATTATTAGATAAATTTAATATACATCTATTTCATCCTGAATAATGATTTATCAATAAAAATGAATTTTTTATAATGCTCAAGTTATTATCATCATTCATCAACTTTTACTCAGTCAAGTATCTATATATTTGTTTGTTTGTTTGACTTTGTGTTCCCGCGTATAAACAAACTTCTTTCACCTTCCCTGCTCCCTGAAAATGGAGCTATTTATTTGAAGAGGAGAGGGAAGGTAATGGGCAGAAATAAGGAAAATCCAGAAACATTCCTCAAACAATACGGAGCAAACAGAACTGCTTCGTAATGACTTGCAAATTCGTCGCGTTTATGCGTCCTCGCGATTGCCGTCTTCTGCCGGGGCCGGTAACTGTTCTCGGGCGATTGTATTCGGTAGCGACCGTGTGTTTGAGAGAAAATGACTCCGGTAACGGGGCCGTGATGGGGATGATTCCTCTATTTGGTTGAATGCTCTTTCGAGGAGACGTGTATGTTTATAATCGTGTTGGCTTTTCACTCGCTGATTATTAGGGGAAGCTACCACCCAGCTGTGGAGTTCGTGTAATAGAATAATTATTCACGCTTGAAAAACTGACATTGTTATTAAAGAAAATAATTCATATCCCAGCAACTTACAATTCTGCTTCCACTTAGTATAATTTCGCAAATTTGTTAATTGTATGATTCTGTTGTGATCATTTTAATATTTAAATTAGTACTAGAGTAGCTAGAATTAAATCACTAAAATATTTGAAACCGACATAAGTGAGCAGAAAAATATATACTTATTGTGAGTTCCACTTAAAAACCATACCTCTCCAGCCATTTAACGAAATAATTGCAATTATAATTGATGATGAAACACATTGCGTCTTATTGAGAAAACACTAATTTTTACAAGAAAATCAACTTTTAAATCACGAAGGTGATGGAAGTTTTCTTTGATTTGTCCTAAAATTTCTGGGGTAATTTTTACTTTTATCTATTGATGAACGCCCATTCGAGAAATCTGTTTAACTTTTTCGGAGGTGAGATGCATAAATCACAAAA